>WNHD01000146.1:0-63742 GCA_011057455.1 Ganaspis sp. Gsp50 | reverse complement strand
AGACTTCAAAATACTTCCAAATATGTACTCTCCAATAATTCAGAATATTTAAAAATATCCAAAATGTCTTTAGAATGTTTCAAAATACTTAACATGTCTTTAAAATGTTTCAAAATTCTTAAGACTACTTTAAAATACTTCAGACTACTTCAAAATACTTCAAAATATTTCCAAATATTTTCCAATAATTCAAAATACTTCAGAATACTTAAAAATATTTAAAAACACATCAAAATACTTCAAATTGTTATAAAATGAAAAATATTCTTAAAAAATATTCTTAAAATATTCGAATAAAATGAAATCTTGACTAATTTAAATTCTATAGATAATTTTTTTTAATTAAAAAATATATTAAAAACTATCATTTTTGTTCTAATTTTTTTATGGAAAATTCATCGAATTTTGTGTAGAAAGAAAGGAAACCCTGAAAATACTAATCAGAAGTTGATTAAATTTAATGAAATTAAAATTGTATTAAATATATAGCAAATCAAATCAATATTCGATGAAATACATAGCAAATTATTAATTAATTAAAATTTAATTAAACCCAAAGCGAATGAAATAAAATTTCGATTAAATTACATCACTTGACTTAATTTCAGATACGAACAGCCTTTGGTGCCTCCGCCCCAGGATTACCGTGGAGACTTTTTCAAGGACGTGGCTGATGCCCTGGTTGGCGTCGGATTAATCTGCAACAGTGAAAACATGCCGGGCGTGTTATCACTTGACAAAGATTTCACAAACATGTCCAAGTTCCTCAATCGAATACTTGGAATGCCCGTTGACCTGCAGAATCGACTTTTCAAGTATTTCACCGACACATTAAATGCCATTATCGCTTCTGCGAAAAAGACTGGTAAATTTGACATGGGTATTCTTGATCTCGGCACCTCGGGCGAAAATGTCCGCAGAGTGAAATTGTACAGGTTCGTGAGGAAACACGCCACTGGCATTGCGCCCACTGAGTTGCATGTTGTTCACGTAGAACGTGGAATGAGCTGGGCTGAAGCTACAGATCGGTGGTCAGAACTCACAGGCTCCAAAGAGGGCTTCTACCTTAGCCACCAAGTCCGAAATAGCAAGCAAACTGCCATCCTTGCAGTCGCCGTTGATAGTGGAAAAAAGAAAGCCGAAAACAAAAAAGACCAATTGTTTATGGTTTATAGGTAATTTTTGGTCAACTCTTCGTACTTTTGTTCTTTAATTATTCGTTTTTTTATATTTTATTATTTTATTAGTTCTTTTCAATTTATTTCAATGTTTTGTTTATATTTTTGTATTTGTTTTTTTGTTTGGATTATTTTTTGTATTTATTTTTTGTCATTTTTTGTATTTATTTTTTGTCATTTTTTGTATTTATTTCTTGTCATTTTTGTATTTATTTTTTGTCATTTTTTGTATTTATTTTTTGTTTGGATTATCTTTTGTATTATCTTTTTTGGGGACTATTTTTGTTATTTCTTTTTTGTATTAGTTCTTTATGTAAATATTCTGTGGATATTGAATTTTATTATTGATATTTGTCGCAGGCCAAATACAGGATTGCAGCTGCGTCAGGAAACGCTGGGAGAATTGGAAAAGAAGTACAAAAAAGTTTCGTCGGAAGAAGCTGAAACGCACTGGACGCAACAATACGAGGCTTCGGTGAATACTTGTTCGCACGCGTACTGGCGCGGAAATTGTAAAAATGTTACTCTCGGTCAGGATTGTGAAGTCGGATTGCGTCGACGATCTTACAACGTTCTCGCTGGCTCCGTTTTGAGCGTCTGGAGTAGAGTAGAAAGCGTACTTGCCGCTCGATCTGCACATAATTCAAAAATGCAAGTCGTACGATTACGTGCCGGTAAGAAACCAATTCACAAAAATTAATAAACAAATCTTTTCTAAAACGACCCGAATTTAGCTCAAATGTATAGATACGTTCTGTACTGATACTGATCAGAAACATTTTGTAATTTTTGAATTAGTTTTTTAAATCGTTTTTTCTTTCTTTACAGATGAAGGATTGAAAATTGTAGGCACACTGATTCCGAAATCGTGTATGGACACGCTGAGAGAAGCACTGTCATCGGACGCAGAGAAAACAGAAGAGCAGACGTTTTGAACGGATCGATGATTTCGAGAAACTTATATTTGAAAGTCTTGTACCCGTGGTGTTCAAAAAAATGGACCTTGAGGGTAAAAAAAAAAACAACAGTACGTAGTTAGAGTCTTTTAATTTTTAACCTGGTAATTGTCGAGGTTAAAAGAGTCCTCGAACTTTGCCAGACAATATCTATACATATATTTTTTTTATTTCGCGCTACGATTTTATTGCATAGTATTGCTATACATAAATTTATAAATATATATAAATATAAAATGAAATTGACGTAGGATGAGCAACCCATCATCTCGGCTGTGCCCTAAGGAAAGAAAATTAAGTGAAAGTTGTAACCATTTGCTGAATGGGTGCAGAAAAAAAGTGTTAGTAAAATTAGTTTTTGATTTGAAGATAAAATTCGATTTTGAATAGAAATTGTTTTCGTTTGAATTCAAGCGCAGGGTGGTCGTCCCGTAGAAATTGTAATTAGATTTTTACTATCATAGACACTGCTTTCTTTGATTATTCTATAAATATTTTTACGATACTTCTGTCTTGTATTAATAGTTCGAAATCAGAAGTTGCAGTGAAGCTTGACAGTACTTACGGCAAACTCAGAGCTGATATTTATTTAAGTGTTTTAACAAAATGTTTTTATTGATATGGAGACTTTGTTTTCATTAATGTGAAGACTTTGTTTTTATTTATATGAAAACATTTTGTTTTTATTCATATGAAAACATTTTGTTTTTATTCATATGAAAACATTTTGTTTTTATTAATATGATAACATTTTGTTTTTATTAATATGAAAACTTTTTGTTTTCATTAATACGAAAACTTTGTTTCATTCATATGAAGACTTTTTGTTTTTTATTAATATGAAGACTTTTTGTTTTCATTAATGGGAAAACTTTTTGTTTTTTTATTTATTGAGCTATACATTCATTTTAAATCACTCAGCGTAGTGTTTAATTCGGAATTAATCATTCGATGGCGGAAAAACCAAATTGTGAAATATAAATCCAGACTGTGAAATAAAAGGCTTGATACAGAATATAGAATGCAAATTAATTCTGTATGCAAAATAAATTCTGGTTACAAAATGAAAATCTAATTGTGGTTGGAAAAGAAATTATAATTCAGAATTTTGAACAAGTGTTTAGAATATTTAATATTCGGAATTTTAAGTGCTCAGAATTTTTGAAAAAGTGTTCAGAATTTTTGAACAAGTGTTCCGCATTTTTGAACAAGCGCTCAGAATTTTTGAACAAGTGCTCAGCATTTTTAAACAAGTTCTCAGAATTTTTGAACAAGTTCTCAGCATTTTTGATCAAGTGCTCAGAATCTTTGGACAAGTGCTCAGAATTTTTGTTCAAGCGCTAAGAATTATTGAAAAAGAATTCAGAATTTTGGAATAAATTGAGAATGTTATCTAGTTGAGAACTAAGATTAATTGAGAATATAAAATAAAGAGTTGAGATTTAAAATGACGAGTTGAGATTTAAAATGACGAATTGAGATTGAAAATGAAGAATTGAGAAGGTAAAAATCTAATTAATTTGGAAATGAATGAAAAGTGGATATAGCTTAATATTTGTGAGAGTACTGTGCTTGATATTTTACTGCAGATTTCACAAATAACTAATTTTTTACATACAGTATTACGATAGTCAGGGTACGTCGCGTATTTAAAGAATCTTGAGCTTTGACGGTGGATTAGAGTTGATTTTAGCGTCTTGACTCGAAACCTGTCTAGTAGATCACTATGTACTGTAATCTTCTTGAACAAAAGAAGCTGAAAATCCCTGATTGTAAGTTTTATTCGAACAACGTGTCTGCTTTTAGCGTCACCTCACATCCTCTCTTGTCATCAAGATTACTACTGTTAGCGTTTAACTAGAATTGACAATTGCATACGACGATATATTTATATTCAAAGATTTAGTGTAGGTTCTGAAAAAGTGCACAATCTCGTGTACTTTGAGTAGATGTTTTGTACGTTTGAACGGAATTAGATTGACGAATGTTAAGCGTGACAAACTGGTGAATCGTCAAGTTAAATGTTCAGTGAAATTTAGATGCGTTCCAGCTAGAGCTTAATAATTAGATTGTACGAATTGTCCGGATGGATCTGTGCTAATTTGCAAAAAGAAACGCAAGAAAATTCAAGTTTTCAATTTAAATGATGGGCTCGAAAGCGACTTACCAAAAAGAAGATAAAAATTTCAAGTGACATATCTCGACCAGTATTGACGCGCTTTCCGTGAGACGAGAAGTGTGAATCTGGTAAATGGAAATTTTGTGGCGAGATCTTAACTAAGACAAGTCGAAGATGCTATACATATATATATGTATGTGTGTATATATACATGTATAAATGTATCTGTAATATGTAAAACAAATATACCTTAGCTAAAATACTCTTGGGATTTCTCTAAAATTCCTTGGCAATATTTTTCCTTTCTGAAAAACGTTTATTACATTCTTTTGCTTCAATAACAAATCTGACGTTAATCTAAGTGGAAGATTTTTGTTTACAAAACGTTAATCTAAGTGGAAGATTTTTGTTAACAAAACGTTAATCTAAGTGGAAGATTTTTATTAACAAAACGTTAATCTAAGTGGAAGATTTTTGTTAACAAAACGTTAATCTAAGTGGAAGATTTTTGTTAACAAAACGTTAATCTAAGTGGAAGATTTTTGTTTACACTTTTCAAATAATCGCGTTTAAAATCAATTAAATGTTTAGAGTTAAAATTAAAAGTTGAAATATGAAACTACAGAGCGTTAAAAAAATACGAATTTACGTCTCTAATTAGAATTATAATTTATTTTAATAAGTCAACAAACGTGGATTATTTATAAAGAAGGTCCACACTATCTACAAAGAGTAAAAAATCTGTACAATTCATTTTTCTTACTGCAGTCTTGCATCAAATTATTTTTTCTTTTAGTATTTTAAAATTCAATACTCGTCGTGAAGAATGCAATCGACTGGAGTTTTTAACCATCCCCCGATTTATAGAACGAAATCACTTTGGTAAAAGAAATTAATGGAAAGCATAAAGAAGCATTAAAAATGTGCAGAATCCAATTACGAGACCAAGAATCACAGAATCCCTCCTTTTACGTAAATGTATCCTCTGAACGAGACTATTTACTGCGGGAAAGCGATTAGAAATGTCGTTGAATCGAGTTTGAATCCGCTTGAAAGTTTGACGCTGCGACATCAAATGATCACGAGTTTCAATCGCTATGCTGATCTGGTCGTTTATCATTCGATCCGAACTGAAAAAATGGAATCAATGATAATGATAAATAGATAGATGGAAAATAAACAGTTTTTATTATATAGTAAATTCGGTTTATGAATAGTTAATTGATTGAAGTTATTAATAGTAAATTGATTAGATTTATAAATAATGAATTGATTAAAGTTATTAATAGTAAATTGATTAGATTTATAAAAAATGAGTTGATTAGATTTATAAATAATAAACTTATTAGACTTATAAATAATAAATTTATTAGATTTATAAATTAATTAAATTTATAAATAATAAATTGATTGAAGTTATAAATAATAAATTGATTGAAGTTATAAATAGTAAATTGATTGAAGTTATAAATAGAAAATTGATTTAATTTATAAATAATAAATTAATTAGAGTGATCCATTAATTTTAATTCATAAATAATAAATTGATTAGAGTGATAAATAATTGATTAGTGTGATAAATAATAGATTAGTGTGATAAATAATTGATTAGGTTTGTAATCAGTTGATTAGCTTTACGAGTAATAATTTGAATAATTAATTAATTTGAATAATAGTTTATAAAATAAATGTTAACAATAGTAGTTTACAAAACAAAGATTTTTTGAAATTATCCTCGATTTTCTACTTACTTATGCAAATGTTGACTTTCTTTAAGATACATGTCTCTGCGATTTAAACCTCCAGTCTTGTAGCTGCTAAAAAATGGAGAAAAAAAACTATTGAGAAACAGAATCAAATTTTAATGAAAAGTAGTTACGCGACTTTTTTATAATTATTTTCGTTTTTGCTTCCTTATAGATGAAGCATTGTAATTTAGATCGTCTTAAATCGTTTTAGATTTTTTCGTCAATTTTTAGAAATAACTGACGTACTGGTGTGAATAATTATTTTAAATTATAATATTCTTACTCTATTTCTTTGTGCACATCTCCAAGAAGATCTTCACGATCCTTTCTTGCCACGAAATTATTTCTAATCTTATTGAACTCCAGTTTATAATCTTTCAAAATATCCTTGTGTCGCTGCATTGTGTGTAACATTGCAGCTCCATTTGGCTGAATTTCACTCATCCTGTCATTTATCGACATTAGCTGAAATAATATAATAACATTGACAATATCATTTACAATAAAAAATAAAATTAACCTTCAAAATGGATAAATAAGTAAAATCAATTTACGAAACTAATAATTAACTTAAAATTAATAATTGAATTTATATATGACGAAATTTAAATAAAGCAGAGAAAAGCATAATAATATATTATTAACATGTTAATATAGAATCTGATTGAGAGGAAAAAATACAAAAATTGACAATGTCTAATTTAAATAAAAAACTTGCCTTGGAGAGAAGATTTTCAATCTCTGTGGCCATGTTTTCGAAAACATGTTCCTCGTCCAATAAAGGAACTGTGTCAGCACTGGCATGACTGGATGCGGTATTTACACCCAATTTACTAAAAGCCACTAATTTTGCGTCAATTTCATTTTCCACATGTCGTGCTTGCTTACGAAGATCTAAAAAATGTAGACGTGGTTAAAATCACTTTCTAAGCTATGGTAAACTTTCTCGTCCTGAATTTATTTCAAACCGTAAAGTAAATAAATATTAAAATTCAAGTTAATAAATAATATTTGGATATACTGGATATGCTAAAAAGTATTGATATAAATATATTCACAGCCATACAGAGCGAAAATACACAAATAGCCAAATCATCCAAAGTATTTACAAAAAATGACAATCTTGATTCTATGTTGCAAATGGCAAGTGAATTTTATTTTTTAGTTCATGAAAGTTTTGAATTAGTGTTGCATTTGAAAGATAAAAAGATTTGCTCTCTTTTGGATTAAAAGCAACAGGTATTATTTTATTTTGAAACTAGTTAAATGCAGTACGCAGTAGCCTTTTGTTTTCCTGTCAAAATCGACAGTTTATACCACTTTCTTAAAATGATGTAAGTTTTGTTCGAGAAGGATACAAATTATTTTTTCGACAGCACAGCAGTAGTAAGTATTAATTTCATCAATACTTGTTACTTTTTATCGTAAGTTATTTATTAATTAAAATAAATACCTTCCCAACCTACTGCACCCACCGTCGCCATTTGTACAATTTTTGGTTATGAAAAATGTTTAAAGGCTCGTTCATTTAAACGACTGTCATTTTAATTTTTACAAAATATTGACTCTTGCGGGAAAGGTAAATTGGTCTTTTAATCAATCATTACATTAGAATTGCAGAAATTCTAGTGATTATTAATAAAAATAGCATATTAATAGGATTACATTTTATTTTAAATAGTAAGCAATATCTGAACAATGATTTTAAATTGTGAATTACTTGCAAATGCAGCATAATAAATTGTCATTGGTCAACATTTGTAAAAGTGTCCACGAATAGGAACCGTTATCATAGATAATAATAATTCTGATTGGTTGATACATTCTTACCAAATGTTTAGTTACCATGGAAACCAAGATGGTGGATTTTACAAAATCCAACGGAATTCAATTTTTACAGTTTTCATAAAGAAAGAAAAGTTTTAAAAAGTCATATTAATTTTAAGATGTTCATTTGTATTCGTATTAAGTATTTTTTGGTTTGCTTGATAAGATAAATGCAACAAGTGTTGTGATTTGACCGCTTAATCACGTGATTCAGAAATTATTACGACTTTATAGGGTTCAGGACATAAATTGTGTTTTTCTTTATATTTTTTTAATTTGTTTTAAGGAATAATTTATTACGTTTCATTGATTGTGCTTATTGATACTTATATTACAGTTCTTTATTTAAATCCATTATAGTCCGACATTCAACTGTTAATTGTTGCGATCGTTTTTATTGTTAGCACATAACCTAACTCTTCAAATTTTATAAATTGTTGTAATTTGCGCAACATTGTTACAAGTTTTTCCAATCTTACATCTATTCCTTTTTACAAAAATCTTACATCATTGTTATCTTTCAATCAAGTTTAATATTTTTCTAACCTTCCAATCAAACAATCTCAATTATAATTTCTGAAATTTGCAAATTTGAAAACAAAATTATTTGCAATTGTCGCATATAAATCCATAATGTACAATGTACAGCATTCACAAATTGTCACAACTTTCCTTTAGAAGGTAAGTTTTCTAAATTTCAAACAACATCAACATAGGTACAGAAATCTAAAAGACACTTGTTTATAATTTCAGTTTATCAAATCTGAAATTGAAAAATTGCACGAGAATGTCATCCACTGCTTTGGAAACAAAATCGCATCTGAAAGATATTTTTGACGCTGGAATTAAATCAGTTTTGCCGCATAATGTGATAAAAAGTAAAGTGAAGATTATGGAAAATCGGTTGCAAGTCGGAGGCGAAAATTTCACGTTATCAGACAATGTTTACGTGGTTGGATTTGGAAAAGCTGTTATGGGAATGTCCATCGCTTTAGAGGAAATTCTTGGAGATCGTTTGAAAAAAGGAATTGTCAGTATTCCAAAAGGATCGAAAGATAACATTTGGAAAGCAGAAAATTTATCAAATTTTCCAAAATTAACTGGAGCTGTTGAATATCGAGAAGGCGCTTTACACAATCAACCGGACAAAAATTGTTTGGAAACTACTCACGATATTTTAGACTTGGTGGAAGGACTCAAAGAAAATGACACCCTCATTGTTCTCATCTCAGGAGGAGGTATTTTTATTTTGAAAAATATATATTTCTTTAAATTTATTTTAAAAAAAACATCTATTTATTTTTTTCATGAAACTGCATTGAAAAAATTTGAAAAGTTCAACTTCATTGTTTATCGATTATTTGTAGCAAATCAATTTTGTAGTCACAAATATTCGTTTGGTCCCTGACATCCTGTTTCAAGATTGCCATAAAAAACGTTCTTGACGCTTGTCTGGATCAACTTTAACAAAATGTATAACGAAAATTGCATTTTTTGTAAAAAGAAATCACCTTTCATGTTTTTGCAAATTTGACTGGGTTCCTGAAATTTTATTTTGATTTTTCTTTTTGCATTTGATTCAACATTAAAATAGAAAAAAATGAGTGTCTATTAGAAACACTACACTTATCAGGATCAATTAGAACATTAATAAAATGTATACAGTAAAATTGCATTATTTGTAAAAAAAAATCACCTTTCACGTTTTTGAAAATTTGACTGGGTTCCTGAAATTTTTTTTTTATTTTTCTTTTCGCATTTGATTTAGCATAAAAAAAGACAAATTTTTATGTCTAATAGAAACACTACACTTGTCTGGATCAATTAGAACTTTAACAAAAAGTATCACGTAAAATTGAATTTTTTGTATAAAGATGTCACCTTTCACATTTTTGTAAATTTGACTGGGTTCCTGAAATTTTTATTGGATTTTTCTTTTTGCATTTGATTCAGCATTAGAATAGAAAAGAACGTATGTCTATTAGAAACACTACACTTGTCTGGATCAATTAGCACTTCAACAAAATGTATACTTGAATTTTATTTTTTTTTTTTTTAGAAAAATCAACCTTTACAGTTGGGATGGATTTTTAAGGAAGAAATTGGATCAAATATCAGTAAAGAAGACAAAATTTTGTCCGAAATTCTGGTACTTGTCAGGGAAAATCGATATAAAATATTTATGGCAACCCTGTTGTTAAAAACCTTAAATTTTATAAAAACAATTTAGAAAAATCCATATTTACTTGTACCTAACAAAATTTTTATTACTTTTAGGCTCAGCTTTGCTGTTCATGCCCAGGCCTCTAATTTCTGCAGAAGAGAAACAAGAATTTTGCAAAAATCTTCAAAACGCAGGAGCTGATATAACAGAATTAAATACTGTCCGAAAAAAATTGTCTATGGTGAAAGGTGGCGGATTAGCAAAATTAGCATTTCCCGCATCAGTAATAAGTCTCATAATTTCTGATATAATATCAGATCCTGTCGATTTAATCGCCAGCGGACCGACAGTCTACAGCTCGAAATCTTCGAAAGAAGTTATTGAAATTTTAAAAAAGTACGATCTTTTTAAAAATCTACAAGGAGGTTTGAAGACTCTCGTGAATTCTGCAGAACCCAAAGAAAATAAGGACCTACTGGATAAGAAAAAGAGATTTAAACATGTTCGGAACTTGATCATAGCGAATAATTTAATTGCAATGGAAGCAGCTAAGGTTGAAAGTCTAAAAAAAAATCTAAGTCCCCTAGTTTTGAGAAACGACGTGAAAGGAGATGTCCATGACGTGAGCATCGCTTACACAAAAATTACATTTCTTACCTGTTTGGCTCTTGAAAAATTAATCGACAGAAGAGACTTTCTCGAAAAAATGAAAAATGATCCTGTACTTGCTGTTGACGCGAAAAAAGTGGATGAAATTTTTGATGCAATTGAGGAAAGTAGAGGGAGAGGAATTCTTCTGATTGGAGGAGGAGAGCCGACTGTTAAAGTTACAGGATCTGGAAAAGGAGGACGAAATCAAGAACTTGCTCTCTATTTTTCTTTAGATTGGCTTTCGAAAGTAAAATCGCATCCGGACTTATCTAAATACGAAGTTGTGATTTTAAGCGGAGGAACTGACGGTCAGGATGGACCCACAGATGCCGCGGGTGCTTTTGGATATCCAGCGATTGCTCCCATTATTTACAATTTAAGAGAACAAGTGAAAAAAATGCAGTCTGAGAATCCTCCAGAAAGTTTAAAATCAGCTAATCTAGATTTAATTTCAAGACAAATTGAGAATATGATTCCCGAGAAAGTTTTGCAAGAAAATAACACTTATGATTTTTATTCACGTTTCAAGAAAGGAGAAGATTTGATAAAAACTGGATTTACTGGCACAAATGTTATGGATCTTCAGCTTATTTACGTAAAAAATCGTGAGTGTGGATGTTCCAACAATTTTGAGAAAAAATTAAAATTCTCAGATCCTTTGGATGAGCATGATTTGCATACCTCTTCGAATGAAAGTGTGAGCTTCAAGGAAGAAGAACCTGTCGAAGAAGAACCCGAGTTGATTAATATTAAAATCATCGATCATAATTTTGAATCTAGTTGTGATAGAAAGGAAAAGGAGTGACAAACGAAGAAAATGCTGAAATCTAGGAGCGAATACATTTTATATTTCTGTAAGTGTTTACAGTTTTGTTCTATTCTGCTTTGAAATTTACAATCGATTAGAATTTTTAATGAAAATGGAATAAATAGGAAAAAAATGAAAATGGATAATGAAAATAGAAGATTAACAAATTGCAAATTGAAAATTACAAATTAATTTAAAATAGAAAAAAGAACAGAAAAGAGGAAGTATAAAAAAAGAACAGAAAATAGAATTAAAAAATATAATTAAAAATAGGATTTACTAATAGAATTGAAAAATAGAATTAAAAATAGAATTGAGAAATAGAATTGAAAAATAGAATTAAAAATAGAATTGAGAAATAGAATTGAAAAATAGAATAATTAAGAAATAGAATTGAAAAATATAATTAAAAAATAGAATTGAAAAATAGAATTGAGAAATAAAATAGAAAAATAAATTTAAAAAATAGAATTGAAAAATAAAATTGAAAAATAGGATTAAAAATAGAATCAAGAATAGAATAAAGAATAGAATTATGAATAAAAGCATTGCAATTTAAATTATTAGTAATATTAGTAAAAGAATGTAAATAACAAAATCAAAGTGATGATCAGTTTTCAATTTATTTACTTATAATATACAATTGTAATTTAAATATTTTTGTACATTTTCAAATATTGCACGTTGTTACACATTATGCAGATAAAAATTAGATTCATTCGGCTTCATAGACAAATTCATATATTAATTCGTAGTTTGTTTTTGAAATTCTAATAAATAAGTATCTGTTTCAATGCAGTTTTACAGTGTTTCTTTTATACATATTCTGTCTCTCAAATAGAAAGAATGAGAGGACGGATATGGACGTTAGTTTTTTTTTAATATTCAGATCTTCAATTTATTTTTTTAAGGGACAAATTTGTAATAGCACGCACTGGTGCTTTCTGTGTCCTTTAAATTCTAAATTATCAACATACACTTAATCAATTATTATTAATCATTAATTACAATTTGTACTAATTTACTGATTAATAGTAATTTATATTAAATCGTTTGATCAATTAATTCAATCAATCAAATAAATCGATTTATTAATCAATTGAATCAATTAAATAAATCAATTGAATCAATTAATCAACCAAATGAGTCAATTAAATAAAGTAAATTAATTAATTGAATCAATAGAATCAATTAAATAAATCAACTGAATCAATTAAATAAATCAACTGAATCAATTAAATAAATTAACTGAATCAATTAAATAAATCAATCGATTTAATTTTTAAAGAGAAGAAAATACTTGTTTTCAGAGTAAGAATCTTCGCAGAAAAGACACTTAAGAAAAAACACCTTAAAAAATACATTAAAAAACACTTTTGAAAGCACCTTAAAAAGTACCTTAAAAAGCACTTTAAAAAAGCATTTACAAAACACCTTAAAAACACTTTAGAAAGAAAATACTAGAAAAAAAGTTTTTCTGTTCAGTGAGAAAATCTTTTTTTCGGAGATAAAAGCTGTCTTTTCGGAGACGAAGACAAGTATGATAAAGTTTAAAAAACATTTACAAATTTTAAAATTAAAGATCCTAATTAGTTTTTCGACTTATTTGAGAAATTGTAAGTTTGTTTATAGTTTTTGTAAACCTTGAGTTTAAGAAGATTTTCAGTCGGCATTAAAAGTGTTGTAATAATTAAAAGTGTTGCAATAATTATTACAAATCCCAACTGAATAAATGGTGTTTAACAAGCATGTCACGAACTCCGTCTTTCAAGGGTTGAGATTGTTCTTTTTTCGGTGGTAATTCCCAATCGGGATTTAAGTTAAAAGCAAATTGGCTCAGTATTCTTAATTCACACTTGACCTGGACCCATCCTGGACTATTTACAAAACTCCAAGGCTGATACCTAAAAAAGATGCAATTCACGAAATTAAACATCTTTTTTATTGTACAAAAAAAAAAATAAATAACCCGGAAGAATCTAATTTTCAATAGTGTCTTTTGTCACATTTTCTAATTATATTTATTTTTAGTTAAAACATTCTTTTCTTTTAGATAAAATATTCTCTTCTTTTATTTGAGATAAAATATTCTCTTCTTTTCTTTTAAATAAAATTCTCTTCTTTCCTTTTAGATAAAATTCTCTTCTTTTCTTTTAGATAAAATTCTCTTCTTTTCTTTTAGATAAAATATTGTCTTCTTTTTTTTAGATAAAAGATTCTTTTCCTTTTCTTTAAATAAACTACGTTCTTTTTTTTACTAAATTCTTTTTACAACATTCTTTTTCTAATATTCTTTTTACAACATTCTTTTCTACAACTTTTTTTACAACATTCTTTTTTACCGAGATAGTACCATGCACATAAAATTTTACTATACACTAGTATATTTATGTTTCAGAAATGCCAATTACCATTTTTGCACGACTTCGACGCAGGAGCAGAGAACCTCGAGCCAGAGATGCAAAACTTGTTCGTTAAGTCCGAGGCAGATGAGGGAACGTAATTTAACGTCCATTTGAGCGTGTGCGTTGTCATGGCTTAAATTAATGGATTGTACGCAACGATAGAGGAGCTGAAAGGCAGAAAAGGTGATTTTAACATTTTTTTTTTGTTTTAAGGGAAAACAATCTTCTTTCGATTAAGTAAGGATTAGATACAAAAAGGGGAATAATACCTCCTCTGGGGTGAGGACTTTGCCGTCTTCGTCTAATCGATAAGTTTTACAAAGAACCAATCGACTGTACACGGAATTGAAATCCTTTTCAACTTCTCGAGTTGAGGCTTCTTCAATAAAAAGCCAGGGATGACAAGGACCTCCTAAAAAACTTGGCCTTCGCATTCCCTGCTCTAAGACGGCTTTTATTGCTGGACACAAAGTTCCTCTTACTAAATCCGTCACAGCTTCACTCACAGTATCGTCTCCAGCGCAAGTATACTGCTTGCTGCGCTCGTCTAATAGTTCCACAAATTTGGCAGGAAACCAGCCTGGTCAAATAACAATGATGATAATAATAATGATAATAATAAGAATAAGAGTAACGACAAAAATAATAATGACCAGAAGAATAGCGACAAAAATAATAATAACCAGAAGAACAGCGACAAAAATAATAACAAGAAGAATAACAACAAAAATAATAACAAGTATAATAAAAATAACAACAAAAATAATAACAATAATAATAAAAATAAAAAAATACTTCCATTCATAAATAGAGCCTTTATCGTAACTAGATTCTTCTCAATAGTTTTAATTTCTACAAGGTTTATATGAGCAAGAAAAAATAATTAATTGTACGTTCTATTTTCTTGATTTTTTTACAATTTAATAATCATAATTCGATTTTTTCTTGATAATTTAATTTAATTTTTAATTTAATTTTTAATTTCAAGGGATATTTCCATTTGTTTTATTTTATTAAATTTCATATGTGATATTTGTGATTCTTACCTCGTAAGCCGTTCAATTCTCCTACCCAGCAGTGCTCATCTTTTTGGCTAATAATAGTGATTATGTCGTTTTTCCTAAAACCTAATTCATCATCGTCATGTCTTTCGAAATCTGAAAAAGAAATTTAAAATTCAGTGTATTGAATCACTAGCAGAACATCCGGTCTTTACATTTCAAAATACAAGGCACAACTCTGATAATAATAAACAATATAAAATTTGTAGATAAGGGAATAAAGTTTTAAATTTTACTAAAATATGTATCCTAAATAATCCTATGAATCAATCAATGATTATCGCAAAAACTACATTTTTTGGAAAATTGTAATAAAACGATCTTTTTTAGATAAAAGAATTATTTTTACATGGCTCAAGATTCGAAAACAATAATTAACTTTATAGTAAATTTTAATTTTCCCATTGATCTGATTGAGCGAAAAATTGTAGTGTTTACAGTAATTAATTATTAATTTAATTAGAAAAACTATTTTCTTTTAAAAAATTAAAATTTAAAAGCTTCTGTCTTGTTTTAAGTAAATAACTGCATAAAGTTAAATATTAAAAAGAAAAATTAAAAAAAGAAACTGAAAAAAGAAACTAAAAATACAAATTAAAAACAAGGAAACACAAAATTTTAAAAAAATGCAATTCAAATAAATTCAAATAAATTCAAATTATTATTATTATTCTTTTTATTATTATTATTTTGTTATTATTATTATTATTTTTTTATTATTATTATTCTTTTTATTATTTTTTTATTATTATTATTATTATTATTATTATTCTTATTATTCTTATTATTCTTATTATACTTATTATTCTTGTTATAATTGACTCGGAGTTTTTTTCTATCATTGTTATTAAAATTTAAAATTCTCACCCAATAAAGCCTTAGCTCTTCTTTTTCGAATTCGAGACACGTTTACATAATTATCGTGATCCTTGGCGTGACTTTCCATAGTATAATCCGCCACTAAAGTTACGTTGCTTAATTTTGGATCCAGATTCATAAAATGCCTCGCGACTTGCAAAATCGCTTCTCGCAAATCCACTAAGATTTCTAAAAATATAGAATCACATTGTCCAATTTTTCAAATCAAGGTTTTAAACTTTTGATCAAGAAAATTCAAAAATGAATCCAAATTATTCTCAATACTGCATCGAAAAGTATATACTGAGAATTTTTTTTTTATATCAATAGTATATTTATTTATTTACATACCTACATACGGGTGAAAATTCATAAAAATACAAAAATCAAATGATAAAAAAAATGAATAAAAAAATATAAAAAATTGAGTTTAATAATTTATAATAATTTATTTAGTACCAGTTTGACGAATATTTTTGCACTTCGCATCATCTTCTGTTTCGTCGCTACCAAATAAAATAGTTTGTAGGACAGATTTGGTTCTTTTCATTTGGCGTCGATTGAGGTGTTGTTTTGGTAAATTTGGAGTTGCGTCTGGATTTCCTACTAATCCGCCTTGATCGACCATTAAATAAGCCAAATGACGTCTTCTGTGAGTGTCTACTAAAACGTCAGTGAGAGATCCACTGACTTCCATAGAAACCTGCAATGATAATTCATTATAATTATAATTATAACAATTATAATTATAATTATAACAATTATAATTAACAATTTAAAATCTAAATTGTTCGGTCGCTTTTTAAGATTATTAAAATCTACAAAATTTATTTTTAATTTTAAAAAAAGCCTTTTTCAAAACACTTGACCTCACCCTAAATAATTGATCTACATCGTCAATGTCTCCCGGAATATCGGACAAGGCGTTGAAAATCTGTGCTGAATTTTCGACCTGCTTGAGTTCCTCTTCTGAAAAGTAGTAAAATAAAATAATAATTAGGTATAAATCGAATTTTCTAAATTATCTACAAATAAAATAATAATAACTTTTACTCAAACTGCAAAAATCGTAAAAATAATTTGCATTAGTATTAGTATTTATTAGTATTTATTAGTATTTGTATTATTAATAATTTTGTTTTATCAATAATTTTCATTGTCAGATCCAAATTGGAATCAAATTGAAATAGAATTTTGCGGATTTCGAAATTTTCGAATATTTAAAATGTTTTATGGATATTAAAATATTTTTATAATATACATACAATATAAATATTATATATCCTGTTTATTTCTGAAATAAATAAAATATACCTTTAATTTTTAGCATTCCGAGAGTGACTTGAAAAAGAACAATTGATCCATCAAAAAGAAAGAGGTCCCAGATTCTGAGGAGAATTTTCATATGTACAACAGAGGCGAATAAAGTCAAGAACCAGTTTAATGATATGAGGCTCAATTCAATGTCGTGTTGGACTAAAACGTGATCAATGTCCGGTAAGTAGTTGGAAACTAAAGTTCGTAGCACTCTTTGATCAGCTTGTAATCCTGAAAGAACAAAACACGACTTTAATCAAAAATGAAAATCATAGAGAAGAAAAAACTGAAAGCAAATAAAAAGAAGTCTGAACAAATAAAAACAAATGGAAACAAATAAAAACAAATGGATTACAAAAGAAACAAATAAAAACAAATAGATAACAAAAGAAACAAATGTAAACAAAAAGCAAATAAAAACAAATAGATAATAAATTAAAACAAATAAAAACAAATAGATAGCAAAAGAAACAAATGGAAACAAATAAGAACAAATAGATAACAAAAGAAACAAATGGAAACAAATAAATACAAATAGATACAAACAAAAAACGTACAAGAAATTAAAAATCAAAACAAAAAGGAGAACAAAAACTACTGAGAAATTGAAATACCTAATAGAGTCGAAGAATAATAGGAAGCTGGTAATAAATCTTCAACTATTGTTGCCATCATCCAAAAGGCATCTTCTTCCTCGAATAACAATAATAATGAAGCAGCTATCGTTCCAGTTCCTTGACAATATCTATTTTGAAAAACGATATTTTTAAATTAAATTTCACTCTATTCCTTTTTGTAACTAATTTATATTTTAACAGTTTTTCATTTCTCGTATATGAATAGTTATTAAATTAATTTATACGGCGATTATCACGTGAATGTGAAACACAAATATCTGGATGACAAAAATTTAGATATTTAAATCAGTGAAATATCTACCCAATTTCAGGATAAAGCCACGCAAGGCCTCGCATTAATCTTCTTAATCGAGGAATTCCAGTGCTGTGCAAGTGACTAAAACAAGCGTTCGCAGGCATCGTTCGTAGCAAATCTTTTTCAATTTGTTTACTGGTCATGAGAGCATCGTTACTTGAAGCTTTCACAATATCTCTGTATGTTGTTTCAGAGGAAATCTTCTTCTGTAACGCTCCTGAAACAATACAAAAATACAGATGAAATACAGAAATACTGATAAGATACAAAAATACTGATAAAGTACAAAAATACTGATAAAGTACAAAAATACTGATAAAATACTAAAATACAAAAAAACAGATGAAATACAAAAATACTGATAAAATACAAAAATATTAATAAAATGCAAAAATACTCATAAAATACAAAAATATTAATAAAATGCAAAAAAACTGATAAAATACAAAAATACTGATAAAATAGAATATAAAAATACAAATTAAATACAAAAGTACAAACAAATAAAATACAGAAATACAAAACTATAAAATACATAAGTACTAGTAAGTAAAATAAAGCGATACAAACAGATAAAATACAAAAATTATAAATGAGTTAATCTACTAAATTCTTTTTCAATTAATATCTACTAAGTTTCTTCTTCAATTAATGTCTGCTAAATTTCTTCTTCAATTACCAGACATTCGCATCCAAATTTGAGGTCTCAGGGAATGGGGAACTCCCTGGTGAACCATTTCTCGTAATTTGTCGCTTCTTGGCAGTCTTCTGTCCACGTGCTGCCAAGACAACTCCGAAACTTCTTTATTGTGACTGAATTCCAAAAGAGTGACCCACTGCAATCTGTTTAATAATGGAGAAAAAAATGTTAAATATTTTTTCCAACAAAAATCTATTTTTGCAAAAAGTATACTTTTTTTGTTATGAAATATGATTTTAATATAAAATTTAATAGCTATTTTTTTATTTTTTTATTTTCTGTTTCTTTTTTTTCTTTCCTACTTTATATGTTTTTGATATTGAAATAAAATATTAATATTTGTTTTGTTTTATCTAGTGAACCTGTGCTGAGGATCCTCCACGAAAGGAACTCCTAAAAGTTTTTTTGAACTTTGTTCTGGTCCATCCTCTTCGTCTACTCGGAATCCAAATTCGTCAAATCTACGGTAAAATATAATTCTTTATAAACACTTTTCAAAACAAATTCATAAAATCCACGTGCAATGTGGAAGTAACAAAGTTTTTGTAAAATAGAATTTTATTTTTAAAATTTTCAAAAAATGCAGAAAACTTGAAAACAAATTTATAAGTTTTTTATCTGTTATTTACTTAACTTAAAGATTAATTATTCTGTTTGTTTTGTTTTAACTACATTATTATTAAATATTTGTTTACTTTTTTTATCTTCGTTTATCTTTTATGTTTATTTTTTTGTTTATCATTATGTTTATTTTTTTTTGTTTACCTTTATGTTTATTTTTTTATCTTTATGTTTATTTTTTTGTTTACCTTTATGTTTATTTTTTTGTTTACCTTTATGTTTATTTTTTTTTGCTTACCTTTATGTTTATCTTTTTTGTCTACCTTTAATGTTTATATTATTTGTTTACTTTTCATGTTTATTTTTTTGTTTATTTGTTTTGCTTATCGTTTATATTTACCTTTTATGTTTATGTATATTCTGTATATTTACCTTTTATGTTTATTATTATAAATATTATTATTGCTATTGTTTATAAATACATTTTCAGTTTTAAAATACTTTTAATAGCCTATTACCTGTATTCTGGCTGAGAATTCGGATCATCCGGTTGATTTAATTTGGCTAAAATGTCCTGAGGCCACATAGATGGTGTAAGAGCCGAAAAAGAACCTCCTGGTGCAGGAGACAAAACTTCTCCAGACAGTCCCGCACCCTCCAGTTCGAATTCATCATCCGACACTGCAGTTTCCACTTTTTTCTAAAGGTAAACAATTTTTAACCTCTTTGAAAACTAGATAAATCTTAAAAATCAACACTTTGAAAACTCTTGCACTTTCAATGCACTTTGAAAACATTCTTTTTATAACGATGTTTTACAACAATACTAAAAAGGATCAAAATGTTTTAAAGAAAGTAAACTAAATTACTCTAATTATTAATGAGAATGTAAAAAGTTTTTTTTATAAACAAACACTACTATTTTGATTCTTAAGTGATTATTACCAACGCAAAAGATCCAAAGGCCCATAATTATTATCTTTGGATCAAGAAATAAATTTATTCTCGCTGCACAAAAGAAAAGTAAACGAAAAAAGCTAAACCAATTACAAATTTCGACAATAAACCCAAAAATCTCACATTATGATCTTCTCGTCCAACATAACCTTCATGGTTTCGAACTTGTAAAAGAGATTTGGCTATTTCCATTCTCGTAATTGATTCTCCAGTATTTTATTTCCAAGTCTCTTTTATTCTAATCTTTCCCGTTCCACATGTTATTCGATTACGTTGATTGTTTTCGTGACAGTTTATAAAAAGCACTTTGACAGATTTGTTACGATAGTACTGAAAATAGGGTTCACACGTTTACAACTGTCAGGCCACCAGAAATATTAATGGTATTAATACACGACCACAAGTTAATAATGCTCCAGATGGATATTTAAACATAATACAACATAAAGTGACGTGTATTGCTGTGGGAGGAAGGAACGCGTAGTTGTGTTGTGTGAGATATCGACTTTACGTAAAAACCAAAGTCTATAAAACGCCGGAAATTTTTTACAAATAAAAGAAAATCTCTCCTCATTGTGTACAAGTAATTCGAGACTAATTTTGCACCTTTTATTTTTATTTTACTCTAATTTACTCTATTTGGAGCACATTTTTTTGTAATCGACCAGGCCCACTGACGTACCTATTACTTACAAAAACCTGGGGCTAAAATTTTACAAAGGTATGTAAGAATACCTGTTTGTACTTCAAAAACAAAATTTATAATCGATGGTTTTTTTAGAGAAAATCCGTAAACGATAAGAAAAATACCAATTTCGTACCGATTTTTAATTTAATTAAATGTACTACAATTTTAATTATTACAAAAAGAATATAATTAACATCTCTATTAATATATTTGACATCGAAAACGATATTTAAAAAAAATAATTTGAAAACTATTTTGAGAACTAAAAACTTGACAAAAAAAACAGTGGAGCGGGTTCAAGATTCTTTTGCTACTTACCTGAACTTTTTGAAAACCGGTCTAATTTTTGGCATATTATATAAGATATTTGATATTTTTGACTCATCGTGTGTATTTAGGTGAAAAATTACAAGTTGAAAATAAAGTTCAAGTCTTTTTATTTGATAAAAAATAGAATGATGAAACCTGGAGGAGGGAGTGATAAACTTGTTTGAACCTGCAAACTCAGTACGCTTGCAACTTCTCAAATGGAGACTTTGCCGGTAGAACGTAACTAAAAAAAATCACGTCCTGCCTCCTCAAATAGTTTAAATTCATACATCTGATGCAACATCCGCGAATTAAGTCGATAGACACACTTTTACACGATTTTAACTAACTGTGAAACAATCCAGATGATTAATTATTAATAAATTTCGGTGCTGACACGTGGTCGATATAAATGTCTGTTCCCACGGCCCACCTTTGTCTCAAATTTGATTTTTAAAATCTTTTTAACTCATTAATTTTACCCCACAGTGTGCACGTTTTTATTGATTTTTAACCAGGTAAATACTTCGCGTTCGTAATTACAAATCATTATTATTATTTCTATTGTTATGTTATGTATAATTGTTTTTTTGTAAACAAGAGGAGAAAACATGAATTCATAATTTTTATGGTTATGATTGTTATTACTGTTATTATTGATATTGTTATTAATATTATTATTAATATTATGATTATTATTAATATTATGATGATAATTATTTGTTATTAAAGTTATTATTTATTGTCAGTTATAATTATTATTAACAATAGTATTTATAATTG
Organism: Ganaspis sp. Gsp50; assembly: GCA_011057455.1. Lineage (NCBI taxonomy): Eukaryota > Metazoa > Arthropoda > Insecta > Hymenoptera > Figitidae > Ganaspis > Ganaspis sp. Gsp50. Next base: position 41,719 of record WNHD01000146.1, on the reverse strand, counting down.
CAATTAATTTTTTATTATTGATTAAAAAAACCGGAAAATCCTCAGATTCTTTGCATGATAAAGATAATGGGCTTAGAATTATTTTTAGAACTTTCCTGAATGATAAAAAAATCAAATGTTTTTTGTAGTGGATGAATGAAAATTTTCTAAAAACTTTTGAGGGAATTACAAGTCTGGAGATGCATTTTATGGATTAATATTTATTTTGTGAAACGATAAAACACCGGTTTTTAAATCTTGACAGGGACGTATCACTAAGGGGTTCTGTCTTTTATACTAACAGTAAAAAACGTATATCTTACGAAAAAAATATTTTTCTTTAATTACATTACATTTGTACTTTTGTGAATAATTCTTTTTCAAGTTTATAAACATTATTCCATACTAATTGAATAGAAATATTTAATGCATGCAGAAATTATCCATTTTATGACAAATTATGATTTATAATGTTTATTTGTGTTTATTTGTTACAATCTATGTTTTTTACAATATTTTCGCTAGAATTTGTATTTTTCGCCTAGAAATTTGTTCTGGTATCTCTGAAAATAATTTAATAAATTTTGCAATGATAATTACAAAATTTGGAAAATAAAATAAATAGTGAAATAGTGTTGGGTCCCTTAAAATACGACCCTGAAATTTAAACATGTGAAGTGGGTAACGTGGTCGGGGCAAAGGCGCGGGAAACAATTTTTCGGCGTCTGATCTCTGATTGGTGAATATTTGTAAATGAACAATGGAGGTTAGGTTGGCAGCATGTGAATTTGGCTTAGGGGAATCTTGCGATTGGTTGGCGTGTCCCGAAGGCCGCAGTCGGTCGCTTCGCCAGAAGCGAAGTTGGTCGAATTTCCTATATATTAATGATAAATAGTGTATGTTAATTCGTGCGAGTGTCGCCGATATTAAAGACGACATTGGCACTGAGTTCTTTGCCCGTCGGTTTGCAGTTTTAAAACTCTCTCCAAGGAGACCGACGCTTTGCTCTTTCTTCAACTGCGACAGTACATATCGAGCATTGGGTGTGACTAGGATTTATCTCGTGCTGTGAATTGCGTTGTGCTTCTAGTGTCTCGAACGACGCCAGCATTTGCTCAAGCTGTTGGCATTTCCTGTGCACAAGTTGTTTATCGCAATTGAAATTAGTAGTGAACCCGGTGCCCCGTCAAAATAAGAAAAAGGATCGAGCTGTTTTTTGCTCCGCCATTGTACGCTGCCGCAACATCGCGAAGGGAGCCGCTCGCCTCGTTCTTCCGTAGGTTCACTCTCTTTCCCTCTCTCTGTCCATCTCTGTCTTTCTTTCTCTGTTTATCTCTTTCCTTCTTTCTCTAACTATCTCTTTCTCTCTCTGTCTATGCATCTTTCTCTCTTTATATATTTCTCTCTTTATCGCGCTCTTCTCTAAAATATTTCCCTGACTCAGTCGCACGCACGCTTTTGCTTGTACCCGCCTCACATTCGACCGCTCGCCTGATTATCGTTCCTCCTCTCTGCCCCGTCGCGCTTGATTTTTCCTTGCCAAGAACCAAAGGAACTTCTGCAATATTCCCAAACCGCGTACGTGGACGCCCGGTAATTTTACCGCCGGGAAACGATTCTTGCGCGTCATTATGCAATAGACTTTGTGACCCGAAGGAAGACGAGACACAAGGACAGAAGCCGCCAGCTTTTCCAGGAAATCAACTTTTTCTGGTACGCAATTTTCCTTTTGCCGATTGCTGGAGACGAGTCGACTTTGTCCGGGCACTTCCTCTCCGGGTTCCCAGACCGTCGATCACGTGGGGATGCGTCAGTGCAATACCTGCTTCAGATAACTCGTTGCATTTACAACTCCAAAAATTTTTTTAAAACGATGTGCAAATTTTCCATGCTTTCTTTTGTGCGAAAAAAATAACGGCATTAACGGAAGACCTTTCGAATTCACGCCCTTAAGGTTCCCCCTCCCTTGAAAACGCCACCCGTAGATTTCAGTGTCTTATTCACTTTTTTTCCATCTCTTTTTAGTTTTCTAATAGCCGTTACTGCCTTTTTTATCTTAGACTTTCTCTTTCTTCTATCCTTTCCATTTCTTATCTTTATCTTCTACTGGTTTTCCTTCGTCCTATCTTGTACTTGTTTTCTTTCTTCCTATTTCTCCTTATTTTATTTCTCATTGTTTTATTTTATTTTTATTTCATTTTTCTTTTATTTCTCTTTATTTTCTTTCACATTTTTCCCCATGGTTTTTCGATTTTCTTTCTATTTTATGTACTATCCGTATTTAAAGCTTTTTTCTTTCTTATTACATATATCTTTTCTTTTCCCTGCATTTTTTCTTTTACCTACATTTTTTTACATACATTTTTTCTAAATTTGTCTTTTACATTATTTTTCAATCTTCTTTCTCTTTTTACATTCTGTCTTTTACTTTCTGCCTTGCTTTACTTCCTTTCTCCTTGTAACGTTTCTCTTCACCGGCTTCCCGGCTCCTATTTCCCATTTCTTCTCTGTCCAGCCAAAAAATTTTTTCACTCTCGGCTGCCCTTTTGTAATGTGTATTACCGTTTTTGTTCGCAACAGAATTCCACTCGGAATACATTTGCTACGGCTAGTATAAACGGTGTCCCAAAAGTACAACTACAAGGTGAGTAATCTTAAAAAATTCCGGATGAGTTTTGCGATAGGAAAAAAACCGGTTTTACTTTTTTGACTGTAACTGAACTTTTTTTTACATTGTTTTTTTTAGTGGAGCATGAGTTCAAAGGGCTCTTTTTTGTGCAATTGTAGTTTCATGAGCGTGGTGGTGTGCAGAGTGCGAGAATCGATTGAAGCAGCGGTGTGAATAGTGTTGATTCTGGAAATTTTTCCTCTAAAAAGTGCTGTTTAAATAATAAAGCTTTAAAGTATAAACGAGGATTTCGGTGCTGTTTAATTTTCTTGTTTTTACTCATTGACTGAAAATAGATTTTAGTAAGAAGTCGAATATTTTGCATTGCATTTTTAAAAAACGAAGTTTATCTCATTGATTTTTTCCTTTTGAGTGCAGTTTTCAAACGTAGAATTTTGTCATGAAAACAGAGATTTGAAGATAAATTAGTGAAGTGTTTAATCAAAATGTTAGAAAGCTTTTGACAATTAGATGATGAAATTCGCAACGCTTTTTGATCAACGATGATATTAATTGCTTTTTTATTCTTTTTATTCTCTTTTTATTCTTTTATTTCTTTACTTTATTCTTACTTTTTCTTTGCAAATTTCGCAGGCTTTAAGGTAAAAATAGTTTTAAAGAAATATTTAAAAAAATATTTAAAAATAGTTTTAAAATACATTTAAAACTATTTTTATTGGAAAATTTGTCGACACTTTCTTTCACGAATTTATCAAATGTTAACAATTAACAATTTTAATACTCTTATTTTATTATTTTATACTCTTTCTGTACTCTATTTATTAATATCTTTTATCTGATTGAAATTTTTTTGATTTAAATGCAAAGTATTTCCACATTTTTACAATTGTCCAATTTTATCAATTTCAATATTTTTTATTGTTTACTGATAGTTTTATTAAACAATCTAATTATGTTAGAACTAAAGTGATGGCTTTTCAACTAATTTAGTTATTTTAATGGAAAGGAAAACAAGTTGTTGTTTTTAATAAAATTGTGAAATCTTTGACATTTACTTGATTTAATTATTTTTTACATTTGTCGCTTAAATTTAATTGATCAATGAAACACATTGAATTTTTTTATAATTGAAATTTAATGATATTCTTTTTAAAGTATATAAACAATTCATTAAAATTTGGATTCATTTTAAATAGGCAAATAAAAAATTAATTAAAATTTGGATTCATTTTAAATAGGCAAATAAAAAATTAATTAAAATTTCGATTCATTTTAAATAGGTAAATAAAAAATTAATTAAGAATAAAAATAAAATAAGAATAATAAAGAATAATAAATTAAGAAGAATTTTTGAAAATCTCGAGAAATTAGTGAAAAATTATTTAAATTTTTAAGTAATTAATGAAATTTTAAAGAAGTTGCGAATATTCGAGAATTTAGTAAAATCTGAACCCGGGAATTTAATTATTAAAAGCCCATTATATAAATTCCTTTTAAATCTAATTATCCATTAACGCTTGAAACATTATCTGGTAAAATTCAGTAAAAAAGGAAACTTGTGCCACTTAATATTATTTTGAATGGAGCAAAAAGTAATTTTTTAACGTAACCAAGTCTTATCTGCAACGTACTTTTAAGTTGATTACTTACCTTTATACTTTAATAATTATCGTGTCTAGTATATCACGTTATTTTATTTCTGCACGAGATTTTTTTTCGCATTTACCACCTAAATAATTCTAACTAAATTCTTAAACTATGAATCATTTAAAAGAACTTTTATTATTTTGTTATGAATCCAACAATGACGTTTGCTTTTTCAATTGAGAAACTTGTAAATTGTGTGATGAGTCGTTATCTTCTTAATTTCATTGTTTATCTTTTGAGATGAATATTTTATTCTTAAATAGCTAGTAAATACAAACAGTTACTAGTGCTTTTTGAAGTGCATATTATGTCATTTTATTATTAGGGTTAAATGCGAGTTTTTGCATCGTACTTTTCACTTTTCAATGCACGAATTTTGTTTTATGTTTATTTACGATTTTTGTTTTATATTCATTTACGATTTTTGTTTTACAGTTATTTACTATTTTTGTTTTATAGTTATTTACGATGTTTGTTTTATATTTATTCACGATTTTTGTTTTATATTTATTTGCGATTTTTGTTTTATATTTATTTACGTTGTTCGTTTTATATTTATTTATGTTGTTCGTTTTATATTTATTCACGATTTTTGTTTTATATTTATTTATGCTTTATTTTATTTTTTTCCGTATATTTTCAAAGTTAATATTATTAATATTTAATATTAATTGATATTTAAGAAGCAAATGTTTTATTTTTTAATTTTCTCTGCTCATTTAAGAAATTACATTGTTTTGATTGATTTTATTTTCAATGTTCCTTAAGATTTTTTATATTTGTTTATAATTTTTTTCTCTAAACAACAACAATGATGATGATATTGATTACTTTTTTTACTTTCTTTACTTCTTCAAAAATTGACATTTACAATAAAAATTGAACAACTTTTTTTAGTACCGATAAAATGAAAGTTTATATTTGTTTGGTTATGCAAATTTTTTTAAAAGTATTAAATTGTAGATGAATTTTATTGTTTTATTGTTTATTTTATTTTTTATTGACATTTAAAAATGATGTTTTTAAAGAAATTTACATTTTAATGAATTAAAGGTCAGTTTTTAAATAAAATGAAGAAATAGCACTTCGTGTATTTGAACATTTAGAACTTCAAATTTATTTATAAAATTAGATATAAAATTAGATTTTGACGGTTTTAATGAACTTTTGAAAATTGGATACAAAATAATGTAAAAATGTGACAGTAAAGTTCGCAATGTTTTTTTCTTTTACGAAAAATAGAAAAGCAAACTTTTAACTTAATTAATTTTGTAAATTTTGTTAATTTTGTAAATTTTGTTAATTTTGTTAAATTTGTTAATTTTGTAAATATCTTTGGTACAACTTTTAGTTTGCCTTATTTTTTTACAAAATGGATAAATAAATATCAGAAGAAAGATTGAAGAAGCACAAAATTTGCTTTCTAATTTTTTTTAAACGCAAAAAACGTTGCAAATTTCAGTACCATGAAAAAATAAGAAAATGCAAATTATCAATTTATTATTGAACATTTCATTAATAAACTTGAGGCTAAGAAGCAGTGGCTTTCTTAAATTTAAATGAAATTCCTTAATTAATGAATTAATTTCCTTAAATTTTAATGATATTCATCCATTAATTGTTGGGTTATTTTTATTAGTTTTATCAATTTACCTGGTTGAAGTCCACAATGTTTTATCAACGAAAAGATTTTTTTTAAGAATTATCAAAATTATATTCCTTGGATATTTTATACCTTTCTGTACACTTAAAATAAGTTTTATAGTTTTTTAAAATACCCAAAGAACAATAATTGAATAAAAGAATGTAATTTTAATAAATAATTTTAAAAAATGAAAAAATGTCGTTGATCAAACGTTGTGGACTTCAGCCTGGTATCAATTTTAGTTTCTTTACAAATAAATATATTTATATATTTTTTTGTAATTATTTATATAATTTTTATATATTTCATTTTTATATATTTCATTTTTTGCTTCCTCATAGGAAAGCATTGTTTTATATGTAACGAAACATTAAAATGAGTCTTTTTTCGCAGAAACGAATATCACGAAGAACCGCCTTGAAACGAATAAACGAAAATAATCATGCAGCATCCATTTTGGCTACAGGATGATCTTTTTATCTAAAGAACGCAAAGGGAAGATAGAGATTTGTCTTGGATGGAAAAGTTAAACTGCAAAGGAATATTTATTGGTTAAGTAAAGAAAAGAAGAAGGAAGAAGGAAGAAAAGAAGAAAGGAAGAAAAGAAAGAGGGAAACAAAGAGGAAAAGAAGAAAAGAAAGAGGGAAACAAAGAGGAAGAAGGAACAGTGTGGAATAAAATAAGGCGTGATGCAAAGCACTCTAGTAATGGATGAATGGGATTAAGTACACCCCAGGGAAGTTTGAGGTGTGAGTGCAGAGGGCACAGGTGGGAGCCTCTGGATGTCGAGGCGTCAGCTTTGGCAACGTCAGTGGCAGTGATGGCCCCTGCTCTGACGGAAGGCGGTCCTCAAAAGCCTGAAAATTTGCTCCCCTCTTTACCAGTCGGTGGATTTCTCTCCCCCAAGCAGGCCTCGCAAATCTGCAACAATCGCGAGGTCCTTGCCAAGTTTGTCGTCTCCGCCAACGTGAAGCCTTCCAAGATCGATGATCAGTTCCTGCTCGGGATCTCCAAGGATCTGATTCGTGATGTCATCAATTCCAAGTACGCAAACAGTCTTGATAATTTGTCTGGGTTCGCGAACGAATCTGACCTGATCGCGGACAAGGACTTGGACGAATTGGAAGACGAGCGACCGGTCGTCCCGGACAGTGAGCCGCAGACGACCGACATTATAATGAACGACCCATCTATGGGTGATCAAACGGATAATATGTGTTTCCTGAAATCTAACGTAGATGTGCCTTTAACGGACTCTGCTGTTGACAGTGACGATAAAACTTTCGACGAGGTTGATCAAATAATGGGCTTTGACGATAAAATGACGGTTGATCCAAATGTCTCCGGTGTCGCTGACATTGGACAAAATGTCGAGGAAATTCTCCAGGTTATCAAGTCTATGGAGGGCGCCGAGAACACTGGCGTTGTCAATAGTGAACCCGCTCAAAGTGCAACTGACAGCGTGGAGATGTTCCCCGGCTCCGAGATATTTCCCTCCTTTGAGCAAAATCTACTCGACGAGGACTTTGTCGGGCTTTGCGCAGATTATGCCAATCCTGCCGAGGACATTGAGCAGGTGAAAATTCAAAATTTAAAGCCACACGAGGATCTAGTTGTACAGAATCAATTTGAGAATGAGAGGCGATGCGCTTTTTTAATGAGGAGACTCCGTAAATTGCAAGCACGACTGGTTGGCAGGCACGTGGCCGAGGAGAATACGGGACTTCTTGAACTCGCTCACAATGGCGTCAAGCAGTACTTCTTTCAAGAATTGGCCGGTATTGGTTCTAAATCAGCTGCCAAGAGCAGTCCCGAAGTGAACAGTAGTTTGAGCAATTTTCTCGAGAATATCGAGAAAACTTGTGTGGTTCAGAGCAGCAGTGTTAGTAGACAACGTGTGTGTTACCGTTATTTTGGTGCCGGGTCAAGGGATAATTCGAGTACCGGGACCACTAGCACTACCACTCGACATCCTGCCTTTGCTGCGTCGCAGATTAATATCAAGGGCGAGGAAGTCGAGAGTGTCGCCGGACCTCTCGCCTCGCATTTACACCTAGTGGAATCCAATTTGGATTCAGATTGTACTGCATCCAGCAGTGGTGGCGAGAGCTGTGATGAAATGCAGACGTTTAATAATCCACATCAACAACAATTGCCTATGTGAGTTGGGATTTATTTTTTTCTTTTTTGCTCTTGTTTTTGATTTGTTTAGATACTGTAAATGACAGTCACAGGGTGTTTAATAATCGGGAAATATTCGGGAATTGAGAATTAAATGTGATAAAACAATAGGTTTGTTTTAAAAAATGGCATTTAAATGTAAAGAGGTGTATTTAATTTCATAATTTTTTTGTGTATTGCTGAGTTCATTAAGAAATTGCACCAAGTTGAAGTCCACAACGTTTTTGATTAAATTTAAATTAATTATAACGATTTAAATTAAATATATTTTCCTATTTATTTTTCTTTCCAATTTTTATCTCAAAAGATTTTTTGAAATGTATTTTATTTACCAAGTTGAAGTCCACAACGTTTTTGATCAACGATTTAAATTAAAAAATATTTTTCTATTCATTTTTTCTTTCCAATTTTTATCTCAAAAGAATTTTTGAAATGTATTTTATTTAACAAATTTTGTTTAAAAAAACATTGTAGGCAATAATTTTGCTTCCTCATAGAGAAGCATTGTTTATAATATTCCGCTTGGTGACATATTAATTTTTTTTAATCGTTGACAAAACGTTGTGGACCTCATCCAGGTTTTTATTTAACAAATTTTAACTATTCACATTTTCCCAGAATTTTTTTCTAACAAATTTTGTTAAAAAATATAGTCAATAATTTTGCTTCCTCATAGGGAAGCATTGTTTAAAATATTCCGCTTGGTGACGTATTAATTTTTTTTTTTAATCGTTGACAAAACGTGGACTTCAACCAGGTGAAATTGCAGTAAATATAATACATTTTTTTAATTAAACGTATGTTTAAAATTTAAAAATTCGTTAATTTTGTTTTTAATGAAAGGAAAATATAATTTTTTCATTCAGGAAAAACCGAGGAATGACCGGAAATTTAAGAAACATTTAGTAAACACCCTGTATTTATTTTACAATGGTAAATAGTGGCGAGCGATCGGGAAAACCGGGAATAGAATTTTAAAAATCTGGAATAGTCGGAGAAAAAACGAAATTTAGTTTGTAGTCAAGGAATTTTTTCATAAGTGCAATGAATGTTATTATCACCCTCAAATCTTTATTTTTGTTGTTTACTTCATGTGATATTAAAATTTGCAATGCAAATAAAGTTTCGAACGTTCAAATGAACGAAATTTTTATCGTTATACTTTTAATTATTCAGATTTGTCCTAAAATATTATTTTACGTACATAAAAATAATATAAATATTATTAAATCTGCTGTTATTATTGTTTAAAAACAATTGTCGGTTTTCATTACAAAAGTATATTTTTAAAAATTATTTTATTATTTTATTTTTAAAAAAATAAATAAATAGAAAACAGTTCGTTCAAATGAACGTTCCGAACTTTATGAACATAATTTGCAACGTTTTTTTCGTTTACGAAAAACTAAAATGCAAATTTTTAACTAATTGCTCTTCTAGTATTTACCAACTTTGTAGAAAGATAGTGCAAAATAGAACGATGGTCTAGTGCACAAGGTTTATAGGAAAACGATCAAGAGAAAAATTGTGCTTCTTTATTTTTTATCAATTTATAGAATAATTGTAATTAAATGAATCAATATGCAGTTGATTTTACTATAATAATATCAGCATTTAGTTTGAATTATATAAATTAACAATGGGAAGTAAAAAACAATTTTTTTGAAACGTTTTTACTATAAAAATTGCGCACTTGACCATCATAAATAGAATCATTGAATGTTGCGTATGAATATTTTGAAAATTAAGCTTAATTTAAATTTTGAATTTTTTAAAAAATTGAAATTTATAATTTCGATTCATCCTTAGTTTTGAAGAATATTTCTTTTAAATGAACGTTCAGAAATGTAGTAACATATGCTAGATACCTTTCTCTTGTTAAAATCTAGGCACCTTTTTTTTCTCTCAAGGAAGAGTATAATTTTTTATGGGATGCTGAAGTTCACAACGTTTTTATTCGTTTACGAAATATAAAGACAGTTTTGCTATTTGTAAATTTTTGAAATGTGTTTTTAGAATTTATGAAAGTTCAATTTTGTCATTTTATAAAATTAGTAAAGATCTGAAACAATTTTTTTATTAAGTTTGTTTATTTATTTTATTTACAAAAGTTGGAAAACTGAAACAATTTTTTTACAAAGTTTTTTTAAAGTTTTCTGTTTTATAAAGTTGTTTTGCCGCTTTGCGTTGAGCAAGTTTTATCAAAATTGTTTTAAAATTTACAAAATTTAATCAAATTGTAATATTTGTTATTGTTGAAGCCTTTAGTTAAGTCTGGAGCAATAAGAACAAGAATGCAAATTTAATCCACAAAAACGAAAATTATAATTAATCATCTTTATAAAATTATTGATGACCAGTTTTTGCTTTCAAATTCGATGAAAAAAATTAATTCAATACGAAATAAGATGATTGTTTTTAAGAAAATTACAAAAAACTTGAAAAAACAAAGTTAAAGTTTTTTAATTTAGATTGTAACTTAAATTTAGAAAAGAACAAGTAAAACAAAGCTTCCTCTTGAGGAAGCAAAAATAATTTACTTTTATTAAAAATAATTAGTTCAATAATGTAAATACATTTTATAGTTATAAATAAGTTTCAATATTGATCATTTTTATTTTTAAATTTAATCAAAACAATTATATGTTTTTGTTTTGTTGATTATAAATTGTTTTGTTTTCACTCTTTTGTTTCTATTGTGTTTTGTTTAAGTTTTCGTGTTTTGTTTTGCTTCTTATGTTTGTTTTATTTTGCTTGTTATTTTTTTTACACTTTTGTGTTTTATTTATTTGCGTTAAATATTTCTTATTTTGTTTCATGTTCTACTAATTTTATTTTGTTTTACTTATTTTTCTTCGATTTACTCAGTTTTTTGTCTATTATTTCCTTTTCAAATGTTTATTTGTTAAAATTAGAAAGAAATATTTGCATTATATGTTATTTCTTTATTTAATTAATATTATTTATTTATTATTTATTTATTTATTGTTAATTTATTTATTATTTATTTATTATTTATTTATTGTTTATTTATTTAACATTATTTATTTATTATTTATTTATTTAATTTAACATGTAATCTGCTATTTTTAATCCATTTGTTGTTGAATGTAAATCTATAAATGAACGTGATTTTTTAAAAAACTTAAATTACTTTTTAAATTGAATATAATTGATAGGCTGTGGATTTAAAGTGTCTTTAAACCGAATATAATTTACTTGGCTCGGTTAAAGACTTCTGTTTTAATTTACATTGATTAGAATTGATAATTAACACTTTAATTAAAAAAGACATATTTTGACTTGGTTAACTGGACCAGAAAAGTTGACGATGTATTTCTCAATTTGAAGTAAAAATAATTGCTTGAATAATTTGACAAATTATCTTAAAATTGAAGTTACATAACTTCATATCGTTCGCGATTATTGTTCATATAATTTTATTGCCTCTTCTTCATTTGGAATCGTAACATTTAAAGTGGAAGGTATTTTTAGTTCATTATGATTAATAATTTATTATTAAAATAAATAATAAACGGTCATAATCGAAGTAATGAACAATAATCATAAAATAATCAAAACAGTAAATAATATTCGTTAAGATAATAAATGTTAATAGTGAATCAAACTAATTAATTATAACTGATAATAGGTTAAAAATAAATAAATAAATAAAATAAATTAATAAAAATGAATTAAAATAATTAAATTAAATAGGTTTTCTTTTTTCAATTAAATTAAATACATTAAATTCTTTCTATTTATTATTTAAATAAACATGAGTGAACTTCTTAATATCAAAAATAGATTAAGATATTTATTCTTATTAAAAGGGACACATTGTTTATTTTATTTTTTCATTTTTTTATTCTTGCTTATTTAAAATGTAGGTATTTAAAATAAAATATATTTATTCAATATTAATAATTTTTAATAATGGAATCGTAATTTTATAAGTTTCTGATTGGCATTAATTTGATTATTACTAATAAAAAGAATTAATTTTTATTGCGTGTTTTATTTTGTTGGTAAAGTATTTTTTATGATATTTGATTTATTTGATTTTTGTTTATTAAACTTTTGAAAGTGGAAAATACTTTGTTGTCACAAGGTTGATAGGAAATTTTTTTTAGAGAAAATTTTGATAACTTCTGTGTCCTATTGATGAATCAATTTTATCATGTGTATTGCGTATCAATATTTACATTGATTGAGCAAGTAACAAAAAGTCAAGCTGATTCTTTTATTTTAAGCGTTAGATAGAATTCATTTTCTAATATTAATTTAGGAATAATTGTGTTACAAATAAAAATATTTGAATTTTTTTAATTAAATGTTTATTTAGAATAGAATGTATATTTTATTTTAATATTATTTTATTTTATTATCTTATTTTAACAATAGACAATAGATCCTCCGAATGATGGTAGATTCATTTTTTTCTGTGTCGTAAATCAATTTTTTTTAGAGAATTTAGAATAAGTTTGAAAAAGTGTAATTTAGAATAAGCTTTGTAAATGATTTTATTAATATATTTTTGCAGAAAGATTATTTCATTTAAAGAAATTACATTTTTTTCAAATTGCACTTTATCTCGTGTTAGAATTTTATCGCATTGAAGTTTTAATAAGCATTTTATCAACGGGAGGCGTCGAAATACTAATTTTCGAATTTAATCAAGTTTTATTCGCTTCTTTTAACTCAAAATTAATCACATGAATCACGAGATTCGAGAAGGAATAAGCAATTTGCTTTTATTTAAATTAAATTCTATCTTGTTAATTAAAATTTATTTTATTTATATTCATTTTATTTTTATTTATTTATTTAATTCAAAATGTATGGTCTCTCGATCTTTTACATAACTTTATTTTATTTATATTTATTTTTAAAAAAATCACAAGAAAAAGTGAAATTCTGTTTTTATAAAAATTGAATATTATATTTTAGTTTCATTAACAAACGACAATCACATGCAGATGATTTTTAAAAACGATTTTCTTCATGAAATTAAACGTCACTCAATTTAAAATGTAAATATTGATTTAGAAAGAGTCTTGGACTTAAAACTGAAATTAAGTCAATTTTTGGTTTTAAATGCTATCAACTTTTGACACTAAGACAAAATTGAGCTAAAACAAATTTTAACTGTGATTAATTACTTTTAAAAAATAAATCTATGCTTATAGGGCTTTTTCACTTTTTTTTCATGCGTCATGATGAATAGATTAAATTATAACTTCTTCTTTTTGATTCATTGTAGAATTTAAAACTCACCTTGCTCTATTCCTGTTATTTCCTGCTTCTTATTGGAAAGTAGATTTTTATATTATAATTAATTTAAAGAAATATATGGCCTTTATTTCTTGTGACTCACGGACAAAAAATGTCTTTTTTTTTCAAGGAAACGTTCTTTGGAATAAATTTATTAAAAAAGAAAAACAAATGAAAACAAATAAAAACAAAAAGAATAAAAAAACAAATAAAAACAAAAAAACTAAAAGAATAAAAAAACAAAAAAAAACAAATAAAAACAAAGAGAACAAAAGAAAACAAAATGAAAAACAAAAACCAATGGAAATTAAATCCAACTTATTGCAAAGTGAAAGCAGAATTGTTTAAAATTAATTTATTTTCAAAATACTATTCATTTTCTCGTATAGTAAAAATTAATCCTTTTTTGTCTATGAAATGTTTACTCGTTTAAAATGATCTTTTGATAAAATTTCTTGATATTTATTATTTTTTTTTATACATATATTTTGATTTTTTGAGTATTTTTTTGCAAATAAACTTTAGTTTCACGTAATTTATCTTAAACGGAAAAATTGGTTATTAAATAATAATGCATATTAAATAATAAAGTATATTAAATGCTAATTTATATTAGAGAATAATTCATTTTGAATAATAAAGAATATTAAATGCTAATTTATATTAGAGAATAATGCGCATTGAATAATGAAGTTCATTAATAGCTAATTATTTATATTCATTATTAATGCACATTAAATATTATAAATTGGTATTGTTTTCGTTTTATTATTTGTATCAAAGAAACGTTAAAAGAATGTTTATTTAAATAATAATTCTTTTTCTTAAATGAATCATTTCCAAAATTATAATTCTTGGGATTGTGATGATAATTAATTTTTTTACTTTCATTTTTCGTTGATAAAACGTTATGGACTCCAACCAGGTTTTATATGTGTATTTAACAAATTAAGTTCATTAAAATATATAAATGTTCGTATTTTTTTTAATTAAATACCATTTAAAATTAATTATTTATTTAATAATTATGTTTAATTATTTATTTAATAATTATGTTTAATTAAAATATTTATATGTTCATTAAAATATATGTTTGTATTTTTATTAATTAAATAATTTTAAATTAATTATTTATTTAATAATTATGTTTAATTAATGTTTAATTAAAACATTTAATTTTAAAATGTGCTGTGTGTGATTTTATCAGGATTTTATGAATAAGTCGGGTTTGCTGAAAAAGAAAGTAACACTATCGTTTTATTTGCAGATCAAAAAGGGCAGCTTGGCGATTTGCTCAAGACCGCTCTAGCATAGCATCACGATGGACCTGGCTACAGGCGCAAATCTCGGATCTGGAATATAGAATTCGGCAACACAATGATCTGCAACGGCATATCAGGGCGACAAAGGGCTTGGTGATACTCGACAATGCCGAGACTGTTAACGGGTACAGCGGCGTTCTGCCAGGATCAACTGCACGCTACAATAATGCTGAAGGTGCTGGCAATGAACCTCCCGCCAGCAGAACCAGGCCATTCGCCTGGACCATCTACAAGAAACGGAAATTACTCCAGCTCGACAGGCTACACGAGGTCTCAAAACGCGCAGCCAAAGCATCCACCATTAGGTGTGGATGCGATCATGTGCTGCCATCCTGTGCACTTTGCACCGGGAGACTCGATCCAACACAGCCCCAAGAGCCACTTGAACAACTTTCTGTCCAAGAACGAGTGGCTCTCGTCGATCCTGGCTTCCATCCGGTCCTATCTTTCCCGGATGGTAAATATCGTATTTTCTTTACTCTAATGCAGCATGTGCTAAAATTCAAAATTTAATTAAGTCAATTAAGTGAACCTTCTTTTCATTCATAAAATAAACCAATAATTACAATAAATATGATAATTACAATAAATATGTCATATTTATTTTAATTATCATATTCATAATGAATAAAAGGTTTAAAAATGACCGAGTGATAGAATCTTAAAATATATAAAATAAATATGATAATTAAAAAAGTAAATTTAATTTCTAAACATTTTATTGGAAATAGAGAAATGATAGGAAAAATTATTGAAATTTCTACATCAAAAATCAAAAAGATTAGACTAATTAGGAAAAATTGTGTTGAAAAAGGTAATCGAATTGAAGATGCATTATCAAAACCACAGTCAAAAGATGAAATTTTATTTCGGTTTAACAATAAAGCATTATGCTTTAGTGAAGAAGACAACCGTCGTGAAACGATTCCAGGGATCATAGTTTGTCCCCTTTTTTCTCCCTTTTGCCTTTTTTAATTTAAAAAAAGTTTTCCTTTTTGCTTTAAAGATAATTCTCTAAAACACCTAAAATCAAGTATTTTTCCTCCTTTTCACCTAATTTTCAACGACTTTTTTTATAATTTTTCAACAATAGTTCAGACTACTTCAAAATACTTCAAATATTTAAAACTACTTCAAGATAATTACAAATACGTTAACATACTTTACAATACTTCAAAATATTTATAATTATTTAAAATTGCTTTAAAATATTTCCAAATACTTCCCAGAGTTTCAAATTTTTTTAAAATACTTCAACACTTTTAAAAACTCTTAAAATCTCGTTAAGATATTTCAAAACTTTTAAAACTAATTGAAAATACTTCCGACTATTTTAAAATATTTCCAAATACTTCCTAATAATTCAAATTATTTTAAAATACGTCAAAATATCTAAGAATACTTAAAAATCTTTAAAATATTTCAAAATACTTAAAAGTATTTTAAAATATTTCAAAATAATTCCGAATGTTTCAAAATTTTTTAAAATACTTCGATACATTTAGAAACACTTAAAATATAGTTAAGATATTTCAAAATATTTAAAAGTAATTTAAAATACTTCAGACTACTTCAAAATATTTCAAAATACTTAAAATTGATTAAAATGTCTTTAAAGCTTTCCAAAATACTTAAAACTACTTTAAAATACTTCAGACTACTTTAAAATACTTCAGAGTACTTTAAAATACCTAAAATTACCCTAAATTATTCAAAAATACTTAAAACTACTTTAAAATACTTCAGACCTTTTTCAAAATACTTAAAAATATTTAAAAATGCCTTAAAATATTTTCAAATACTTTCCAGTACTTCAAAATATTTAAAAAGATTTAAAAATACTTCATAATATTTAAATTGCCTTTCATGGCCTTTATTGGTCGAGAAATCGTTATTATATTAAAAAAAATATCTTAAAGTTACTTTAAAATACTTCAAAATATTTAAAATAACTTCAAAATATTGCAACTGGTTTTAATATTAAAAATAATGGCCTTGAGTAATTTAAATTTTATAGAAGATTATTTTTTCAATAAGCTTAAGAGCATTAATTAAAAAAACTTTCTTGTTTTCAAAACAAATTCAGAATTTTAGAAAATATTGAAAAATTCATTTTTTTAACACACACACACACACACAAAATATCATGTAAATTTTTCTATTCTTCTCATGGAGATCATGGAAAACTCATTGAATGAAAAGAAATCAATTATGTATTTTTAAGTTAATTGCAAGAAATTAACTAACCTTGTTTAAGTTTTTAAATATTACAATGTTATCCTTTCTTTCTTTTTTCTAACATTCCCTTTTTTGGAAGAAAATCCTCTTTTTTTAAGTTAAAAATCCCCTTTTGCACCTAAAATTGAAAGAGAAAACGACTGTGATCCCTGCGATTCCTTTTTTAAAGAGTTGAAACGTTAAATTTAATAATTTTATGTTATTGGAGACTTAGTGTTTTTTAGTTCTTTTAATTAAAGGAAATTAATTAAAAAGGGAGAAATTGAAATAAAGCTCGTTAAAATTAATCAATACGATATTACAAGCCTTGTTATTTTAACTATTCAAATTTTTCCCTAAATGTTTGTTATTTTAAAATGAAATTAAAGTAAAATGAAAAGAAATCTAAGAAAGTTTTGGTCCAATTTCAGTATTTTTAGTACAAATGATTTGTGCATTATTTTTGTCAATAGAAACCGTTAGTGTTTTAATTCTAATTTCTATTATCCTCGATGAAAATTTTAATCGATTCGGAATTTATTAAAGAAGCGTTCATAAATGTGATGTGAATTTTAATTCATTTTAATTTGAATCAATCCCAATTGATCTAATCTTCAATTTGCATATCAAAATTTCTATTTATTTAAATTTAACTCGATTCAGGCTTTTAATTTATGAAGATTTTAATTTATTCAGATGTATCCAAAATGTAGTCGATTCAACTTTAGTGCAACTTTCATCGATTTCAATAAATAAGAGTTAATTAATTTGCGTATTTAATAATTCAAAATAATTTTACATTATTTTATGTAATAATTTTACTTTATTTTATGTAGTAATTTTTTACTTTTTCATTTTTAAAATATTTCACTTATTTCAAGGAAGAATGTGATCTCTTCATCATAAATACAGGAAAAATTAAAATAATGTGGATAGGAGGGAATGTTAAATACAATAAAATCTTTCCGTGAGGCAATTTAAATAATATTGTTTAACGACTGGGCTAATTGCATCAAATGATGAAAGTAATAATAGAAACGTTTTTTCTACGCAATATTGTGTTATTAACGCATTAACAATTTGTAATGCGTTAAAGTAGAAAAACTACTATAGAACTACTATAAAAACTACTACTCATAACTACATTAGAAGAGTTACATAATTAAAATATTTTTATGAACTAACGAATTGCAGTTTTAGTAAATTATAAGTTTATTATTATATTATTATTGAAGTTTATTCTTTGAAGAATGATAAAGTTAAAACGAAAATTGAATTAGATTTTAATTTACACATTTAATACATTCGTGGAAAATATTTATAATTCACTTTGATAAAAGGTCATATAAAGTACTAAAGTTTAATTATATTTTACATTTTGTCTTTATTGATTATTAGGCGCCTATAACTTGCCTGATATTGATATTCAATATCATTTTATTGTTAATTGAAGAGATAAAATACTTTACTGAATTTTTGAATTCGATTTTCGACAGATATCTTGCAAGGTACTCACTTGGAGGCTATTATGAAGTCGGTGGATTGGCAGCAAAAAATGTTGCGAGGAAGTGTTCGAATGTCGAGGATCAAAGATAAGGAAACAGGCGAGAAAAGAAGTAAAAAAATATCCGAGCACAGAACAAAATACACATCAAGATTGAAGAAATCTACTTCGAGTATTGTCACATCAAGTGAGTATTTAAAAATTCAGGAAAAATAAAATACTTCATAGATATGTTTTATTCTATCATATTTTATTATACTGTAAATTTTATTCTATTATATTTTATTATACTGTAAATTTTATTTTATTATCTTTTTTATCACAGTTCGAATTGAGACAGATTCGAGTTTTCGTTTTAAAAAAATAAGATCTGAATTTGTTTTATAATTAGTTTAAGGATGATTATTTTTACTAATTATGAATTACGTTTCAGGAATAAAGAGAAAAGTACTGAAAGGAAAGAGAAGTAGACTTAATCGTGAAAGAAGTGTTCATGGAATTAGAAAAAGAGTTGCAAAGTTGGCGCAAGTTGAGGACGACGAGGAAATTAGCGCACTATCTAGCTCCAGTAAACATTCATCGCCAGTGCCTTCTCCTTTACAACAAACTGCAGCTTCCTCTGAGAGGAATCTTCCCGTCAAAGAAAAAACATCTAGTTCGCATGTGTAAGTTTTTGGCTTTTATTATAAGAGCAAAATTAAAATTATACGATGTTCATTTTCAATTACAATTACGCGATGTTCATTTATAATTAAAATGATGCGATGTTCATTTATAATCACAATTATGCGATGTTCATTTATAATTACATAAAATTATTTTGAAGTATACAATAGAGTATTAAAAACATTAAAATCTTTTTTTTCTAGACGTCTGAGACAAAATTCTTACGACATCGACAACATTGTCATACCTTACAGCGTTGCTGCATCTACAAGACTGGAAAAATTACAGTACAAGGAAATTTTGACACCAAAGTGAGTTGTTTAAAATTAGAAATATAATATTGATAAAATTGAAGAAAAGTTGTAAATGAAAAAAATTTTGTAAATGGAAGAAATGTGAATTTATGAATTTTAAGTTGTAAATGAATTAAATTTTGTAAATTAAAAATTTTTTTTGAAAAGAGTAGTTACAGAGCAATTTGATTTTCAGATGGAGGCTATGCGACGAACCGGTGAAAATCGATGTGAAAAATGGTGTCATGCACAGGCCTAGTCAAGACAGCGATGTAAGTATTTTAATTTAATTTATATGGTGACTCAACGGCCGCAATAGCGTCATCGATTGAAATGTAATATTTACATGATTCTTTCTTTTTTTTTACAGTTTGAAGATATGTCGGATGAGGCGATTACTTCGAGGCATGGACGAAGCGAAAAAGAAGAATACAAGCGTTTTATGACCTTTGCCAATGCATCACATCAATCGCGAATCCGACATAGTCGACGAACCGACAGCAGAGCGGACAGTGGCGCAAACACACCAGGTAATTTCTATTTTAGGCCTAAAAATTAAACTAATTAATTCAAAGAAATATTATTAATGTCTTCTATATTCTTTTCTTGTATTTTTTTATTTTTCTATATTTTTGTACATTTATTTTTTTTTTTTTTCTATATTTTTGTACATTTATTTTTTTATTTTTCTATATTTTTGTACATTTATTTTTTATTTTTCTGTAATTTAAATTCGTTAATTTATTCGGAGAAATGTTTAATTTCGTGACATGTTTTAAAATAAACATTATAATCCTTTCAGATCCAATGTCTCCTCACGCGAGCGATTTTGGAGGTGACACTACGTCGCCAATTACCTCTCCACCTGCAACACCGTCTAATATTCACGATTCAGAACATCAGCAGATGGATAATCGACCTCCACCTTTGCAACATGTTCTGAGACGTCGAACAATCTCGTCTTTGAGATTTCCACGAGAAGATCGAGAAAAGGAGAAGGAAACTTCGACGTCAATTCCTGAAGAAGAAAGAGAGAAAGAGGTATTGTTTCGTTTTTTTTGTTGCGTTGGTTTATTTTGAAATTTATGAATTTATCTTTTTGTCACATCTATTAGAAGCAGTATTGCTTCTAATTGTGGCAGTTTTCTTTAAATGTAATTTTGTTCTTAATTTTATAATTTTACAGATTTATGTTTTTAGAAAATAATGAAATTCGATTCTTTTCTTTCCATTAAATTTTAGCCTTTAATCCAGGTTCCACCATACGAACCAAGAACATTTCCTTTACCTGAAGAGGTATATGATAAGATGCTAGAAGTCATGCCCGAGGGTCACTGTATGGCTTCTTCTGCATCTGTTTGTTCTAGGGACGATGAAGATAAAGTTGATCACGTAAGCGAAAGATTTTCGATTTTTAAAATTGCTCTCTGTCTTATTAATAAGAAAATAAAGACAAATGTTTCATTTGAAATGGTAAACGTTTAAAAAACGCCGAATGATCATGTGAAAGTGGAATAAAAGTTTAAATTTTAAATATTTTATGAATTAATGAATTAACTAAATTGATTAAATAAATATGTTATAGATTATAACATTTATTAACAACTACAATAATTATTATCATTGTAAATATTGTAAATATTATAAGCACAAAAAAATTGTTCAGTTAAATATGCTAATTTTTTAATTGTTACTATCTTTTGTAGTTCTTACAATTCTTTTGTAGTTACTATTTTTTTGTGGTTCTTGCAATTCTTTTGTAGTTGTTACAATTTTTTTGTAGTTGTTACTATTTTTTTTTGTAGTTCTTACAATTTTTTTGTAGCTGTTACTATTTTTTTTGTAGTTGTTACTATTTTCTATAGTTATGAGTTACTACCTTTTTTAGATGTTACTATTTTTCTTTAGTTAAATGAATCACAACTTTTGTAAAGTTAAACAAAATTCTGGTAGAAGGAATTAAAACAACTGGGTACTTTAACTAAAAAAAAAAAGAGTAGTAAGGGCATATTTAACCAGAATTCTGATCATTTTGTCTAAACAGATTTTCAGTGAATTAAACATAGATATAATAGATAATATAATATTATATAATAGATTTTTGTGCTTTTTGGATTTTTTTGAAAAGAATTCTTTTTTAAAAGTTATTGTTATTTTTGCAGGAAATGGATTTGGATTCTCCAGAATCGGATTCAACAGAATCAGCGTACTGTGAAGTAGAAGGAGAAGATCCAAATGATCCGGAGTGGACTGTGGCTGATGACAGAAACACCGAAAAAGAAAGAATACGACCCACTGCTAAAAGATAGGAAAAAATCTTTTTCAATTGCAGATTATTCGCAAAGTCATTTCTCGATGCGAATGTCACCTGTCAATTGTTAATTAAACTTGTCGGTCAAATGACATGCACCTAATGTTAAAAGGTTGCGAAACTGTAAAGTGTATTATATTATAAATTTTATATCTTCATTCTGCTTCTTATATTAATGGGAACCTCGTTTGCGTGTGACTACTCTGGCCAAAGCATTCATGCTAGAAAAGCGGTACACTTTTACTTACCATTTACAGAAAAGAAACACTTCGCTTCTCTCATCATTTAAGGACTGTAAAAATAAATCTGTAGTTCTTTGAGCTCTAGAATCTCACCCAATTTTTTGTACAAAAAACAAACATGTAATTTATATTTTAGAAAATTCACTACTTAAAATAAAAGTGCCAATTGAAATTTTCTGTTACTTTTTTTTTTCTTAATTTTTTTTTTAATTGTGTATTCTTTAACTGTATATTTGCCTTTGGCGTGGTAAGTGATTATTATTAATTTTTTTTTAATTAAAGAACCAGTAATTAAAAGGATCGATTTTGAAAATCCTTGTTTCATTGCGCTTCACATGTATGTACGTAAATAATATAAGTGTAAACCGAATGTATCATGTAATAAGTTATCCATGATCTGCAAATCCACTTGTTTTAATGATTTTTACAAGGTGTAGATGTATACATATTTTATGTATTACGTGATACGCCATTACGTCGTACTATAGCAGTTTTGAAAAACTGTCAAACTCTTCTCGTTGATGATTTTCTTCTTTAAAATTGTATTTTTTATTAAGTTTTCATTGTAAGCTGAAAAATTATTATCTCGACAGTATTAACGCAAGGTGATTTAAAAAAGAAAAGAAGTGAAAACAAAAAAACTGAATAAAAGTGTAGTTATAAATAACAACTGTTCGCTGAAAATTTTCACGAAAATCTGTAATTGTTAATAATTGTAAGACAGTGCGAGTCTAACAAGAAAAAAAAAGAAAAAAAAACCACATTTTTGTAAATTGCAGGGTTTCAGAAAATTGTAAAATGCAGGGTTTCAAAAAATTGCAAAGGTTTAGAAAATTGTAGGATTTCAAAAAAAATTGCATAATTAAAAATAATTGCAAGACTTGAAAAAATTGTAAAATTTCGAAAAATGCAGCAAGTTTTCGAAAAATTTCAGATTTGAATCTGACGCGTATTTGTGCGAGTTTGTTAAAAGAAAATCATTTTGCACCATTAATAGCTTTACGATGTTAACGTTTTGCAACACTATACGAACAAGAGAACGAAATTATTCAAAATGATTTTAGGAGTCGAGTCTAGACATTATTATCGTGAAGTTGACACGAATTAAGTTCATCGGTTTCATCAGATTACATCAATAGTACACTGTAAGGCGAAGCACATAAATTGAGATTTTACCAAAGTTGTAAAAACATCGCTTGGGTACTTCATTGTAATGTTTGAAGCATGTTACCTTCAACGTTCTGTGATACTATATTTAACAAAAAAAAAAGTCCTGAATAAAGCAGAAAACGAATTCACCAAGTTTAATATTCGTCCTCTTTATTATTAAGTTCAAGCGAAAATTTTAACGATTCTAACAACTAGAAATTCTCATTTTTTCGACAAATAGAAAATATCTTACTGATAGTTTAATTTGTAAAGTAATGTATTGTAAATATTGTACTTTTATATGTAAAAAAAAACAGTTTAATTTATGAAAAAATGTATTTGTAAAGGTTTTGAATTTTTTGTTGGCTTATTTTTATTTTATTCTACGTCATATTTTTTATTTTTTTTATATATATATATATTTTTTGTTTTCTTATATTTTTTTATTGATTCATTTTGCTTAAGCATTGTTTTCGGTCCGATTATCGATTTTCTAAAAATAGTCTAAATCAACTCAATTTCATCCAAAAAGCATAAATACGAAGTTTTAGGCCAATGTCCGGATGTGTGTGTGAGTGTGCGCGCGCCCTTAAGACTTGCCCCTTTAAGAATTGCTCCCTTAAGACTTGCTCCCTTAAGAATTGCTCCCTTAAGACTTGCTCCCTTAATAATTGCTCCCTTAAGACTTGCCCCCTTAAGAATTGCTCCCTTAACACTTGTTCCCTTAAGAATTGCTCCCTTAAGACTTATTGCTCCCTTAAGACTTGCTCCCTTAAGACTTATTGCTCCCTTAAGACTTATTGCTCCCTTAAGACTTATTGCTCCCTTAAGAATTGCTCCCTTAAGAATTTCCCTTAAGACTTATTGCTCCCTTAAGACTTGCTCCCTTAAGAATTGCTCCCTTAAGACTTATTGCTCCCTTAAGACTTGCTGCCTTAAGACTTATTGCTCCCTTAAGACTTGCTCCCTTAAGAATTGCTCCCTTAAGAATTGCTCCCTTAGGACTTATTGCTCCCTTAAGACTTATTGCTCCCTTAAGACTTATTGCTCCCTTAATACTTATTGCTCCCTTAAGACTTATTGCTCCCTTAAGACTTATTGCTCCCTTAAGACTTGCTCCCTTAAGAATTGCTCCCTTAAGAATTGCTCCCTTAAGACTTATTGCTCCCTTAAGACATATTGCTCCCTTAAGACTTATTGCTCCCTTAAGAATTGCTCCCTTAAGAATTGCTCCCTTAAGACTTATTGCTCCTAGGACATATTGCTCCCTTAAGACTTATTGCTCCCTTAAGAATTGCTCCCTTAAGACTTATTGCTCCCTTAAGACATATTGCTCCCTTAAGAATTGCTCCCTTAAGACTTATTGCTCCCTTAAGAATTGCTCCCTTAAGACTTGGGCCCTTAGGACTTGCTGCCTTAAACTCAATTTCTTCAACAGGGAACCCCTTTTGTGGCTCCAGAAACGCATTTTGAGTGATTTCTAGTGAGAATTATACTTTTTAGCTCTAAATCCAATCTTTAAACCCAGCAAATGGCAAGGTGCCGTTTCTATTTTCTTGCTTTTTTCTATTCAGAAGCTATTAAAATTAATGTTTTCTCCACAAAAGAGGAAAAGTATTTTTTTTTTTTTAATTTTGAATTTTAACAGAAATTTATATTAATATTGTTACTTTTGAACTATTTGTGACATATGAAAATCAATTTATTGTATTATAAATTTTAGAATTCTTATATTTTAATAATAGATTTTTCTTAATACTGTTCAAGGTTCCTTTTTTCACAAAAAATTTTTGTGTGAGGAAGCAAAATGTTCATGAAATGAATATAATTTTCCACTTGTTTTGTTATACTTTTTGTTTGTTTTTTTCTTACATTTTTTATTGATTCATTTTTCGTTATATTTTTTGACGCCTTATTTTTTTATTTTTCGTTATATTTTTTGACGTCTTTTTTTTTTAAACATCAGACACTTTTGCAACATATTTTTTTATTAATACAAAAAGAACGAAAATCTCGAATTTTTTCAGAAATAGTTTAAAATTTACATTTAAAAAAATACATTTACAAAGAAGTACTTTGACATAAAGATACTTAAACCTACCCTCGAAGAGTTTAACTTAAAAAAACACTTAATCAAAAAGAACTCAAAAAAAGGATTTCTAGCTCGCTCCGAAAGAAATTGTTCGAGTTTCCAAATTTTCTAAATCTACAAGGACGACTGATTTTGAGGTGGAGAATTTAGGTATGCAGATCAATCTCACTTCTCGTCCGTCTTCTCCTGAAGATTAAAATATTGTTAGCAACGCATTCTTTTTAAAAAAGAAATGAAAAAATGAAATTCTTTTTAAAAAAGAAATGAAAAAATGAAATTCTATTTAAAAAAGAAATGAAAAAATGAAATTCTTTTTAAATATAAAATGAAAAAATGAAATTCTCTTTAAATATGAAATTAAATAGAATACATACCTTTCCATAATTTCGTCTCAAACTTTTTCATATTGCCAGCGAAATAGATATTTGGACATTCTTCCATTATGAAAGGATCCTTTTCATAGTAAGGAAAACAAGGCAAAGTGTCAGGAGCTGTTGGACAAAAATGCCTCCAGTCGAGGGTTTTTTCGAGCCACTCGATTGGCGATAAATAATTAACTCCGCTCACTTTAATTAAATCATCAATTGGCTGACCACTCGTGCCGGAAATGAGACGATTTCCAATTTTTCCAATCCAGGGATTTGTCACTCCTTTCACAGAATTGTACCTAAAAGATAAGTGTTTCAATTATTTATTTTTAATGTCAGATTTATATCTTCATTAGTTAAGTTTAAAAACTGTTATAAATCTAAACTGTTTAAATCTGTTAATAAAGATAAAAGTTTGATAATGAAGATATAAATCAAATAATGAATATAACAATTTGATAAATTCAAAGTAAAAACATTTTTGAATGTAGGAAAGTACCGTCGAGATTCGGGAAACATGCAAGGATGCAGAGGCTTCTGAGGCATCATAAAATTCGCAATATCGTGCTGTCCTGGCATTAAAGAAACGCAACAAAATTGTGCTATTTCAGAAAGCAAGTCGTCTAATTTTTTTGTGCCAATTGCAATTTCTTTGGAGACAGCTTGGTCCAGTGCTTTTCCGCCCAAAAGTCCCATATTCGCGTGAGTGTCTGAAGTTCCTTTAATACTGTTACCTGAAAAATATTTTTTATTAAAAAACGCAAATTTAAATCTTGTAATTTAGATTGTAAATTTTTAATACCTGTGATAATAACCCTGACGATGGAGGCACCTTCTTTTTGTGTAGTGGCATCACCGATCATGCCGCAAATCCATTCAACTAGCAAATTGAGTTCTAAATTTGTAGGAGTATTTGCAAGTTCCAAACCCGATATGAAAACTATTTTTCCTTTTGTTGGAGAACTAATCGGCTTTTGTGGCAAGCAGCCGGGAAAACACCAATCCTCGACCTGAAAATTTAAATAAGGAAATCAATTAATATTTATTAAGCTTAAATAAACAAAAACAAAATATTTAATATCATTTTTATACGAACCTTGAAAGAACTGCTTGCGTCTTGAATGCCTAAAATTGCGCAAACTACTCCTGTGACAACGTGTTTTATATTTACATTGTCCCCGACTAATTTAATACGAGATGTATCATCCTCGAGGAAAGCTTGATCCTCGTCTGAACAATAATCTTCTCTAGCTTCGGGTAAAACTAATTGTTCATCTTCACTCAATTCTTTCAATATAGAGGGTTTCCATTGTTGATGTTTATAAAGTGTTCCAATTATTACACAACGTTCTTCTTCACTGTCAGCTAATTCAGAAAGTTGCAGAATCTTCACATTACCTAAAAGCATTAAAGCTCATTAATTACAACATTAAAGTTCATTAATTAAAACATTAACATTTCGGTTTAGATAAAAATAGACGCTAAATGTGCGTAAACGATGCTCATATTTTTATTAATCGTAAAAATGTCAATCTTACCCCATTTCTTTCGAACATTTTCAGTGAGCACTTTTGACAGTTCTGAAATTCTAGCTGTGTAAATTTTAGCGAATTGTTTGGAGTAGTTGTCAGATTGTTTAAGAAATCTGGTAGAAAGATCTTCATAGTTAGCGGATTCTCTTTCAAAAACTTCACCTTTACCAAATTCACTCTCACAGTCATCCGTTTCCATAGGAATTTCTTTATTTTGTACCATTTTTAAACTATTATTATTTGTGCTTTGCTGTTGTTTGAAAATTTGTCAACAAAATACTCGAAATTTCTTAATACACAAAACAAGTACAATTGTTTTGTTTAATGGAACATAACCTTTTACGCTTTTTCTCTTTCTGTTATTTTCGCGCCAACTATTTGCAACTATAAATGCACGAGGGAATTTTCCACCAATCAGATAATTGCATTTTGCATCGAAGTTATCGAATTTAAAGTTACCTGATTGGTCGAAATTCTCCACCACGTGTATTTAAATATCTGAAAGAAAGTAATTAATTGTTTTAAAGTATTTTAAAGTATTTTAATGTGAATTTTTTAACTTAAAAATGAAAGTTATGTATAAAGCTTTTAATAAACTAGCCTTAGTTGCAAGAGCTGTCAAATTCATGAAGTGCAAAGTGCCAAACGTCAAACAAAACAAACCTTTAACGGTCGTTGATTTTTAATAAATCTTTTCTAATTAATTAATTAATGGAGATTGATTACTAATATATTCGTCGCTTCGTGATAAGCATGTTTTAAAAATCCATGCAAAAATAACTGTTATAGAATAATTACAAAGCAATTTTATACATTATGTTAGTTTTTAGGTTAGGATTTAAAACAATGGTTTATTGTTGTTTTTCTTTTTATTTTATTATCATTGTTATCATCATTATTTACTATAACTCTATATTATTATTAAGCATTATTGGTATTATTTATTATTGTTATCATTATTATTATTATTTATTATTATATTCTTTTTTATTCTTATTTATTATTATTCTTATTCTTATTTCTTATTATTCTTATTTATTATTATTATTATTTTAATTATTTTAAAACGCAAAATATTTACAATAGAATTTCTTAATAAACATTTTGATTATTCGCAAAATAATATGTATTATAAATCAAAGCTATGTTTGATAACACTTTGTTTTTATATCTTCTCTGTAATTTAAGACCCAAAGACAATTTACACATTTTATTCAATTATCTTCAATACTGAAGATAATTGTTTTGCAATATATGTTTCAAAACAAAATTGTATTTAAAACTGCCTTTAGTTTTTGTAATATACTGTTAAATATGTGATATTCATAACTTGTTTCAGAAAAAGATGAAGAAATGTTCGTTCATTTTTCTTGATTCTTCTCCTTGATTCTTTCATTTGGACTCTTGTCATCGTCACTTTCTGAAGAACTTTCTGCAGGAATATCGATTCCGTGGGTTAATAAATTCGTTATACTTTCAATATCAACGGTATCATCTTGTTCCTGTATTTTTCGTAGTGCGTTCGAAACGATACAGAATTCTCCTCGTAATTCGCTCACCAGAGCTGTAATCTTTTGAGCATCTGTCAAAACGTCCACTGACTGCGTATAAGGATTGTATCGCAAACCAAAAGGACGTTGAATTTGATTAGCAAATTCTCTGCAGAGGGAAAATCATAAAAATAAAATTATCGTTAAATCATATAAAGATATTAATATTATATAAACTAACATTAATTTTGTTCAATTTCAGTATATTTAAACTAACATAAATTTAATTTAATTTCTATACAATTATTTGCTTACCTCATTTTTTCTTTCGCTTCTTCAATACTGTCCGTGTAATAATATGCATTTTGAAAAGCTGTAATGATACATTCCTGTTTGCAGGTCACTTCAGGATCGAATCTAAACGTTTTTTCTGGAGCAGTCACAGCGTGACGTAATTCAGCAACTGAAGATAAAAGTCCGGCTCCGTAAACTCGAAGATTTCCTTCTTGTTTGCACAAACCAAACTCAACAGTGAAAAAGTACAACTGAAATTAAATTTGAGACCAAAATTTAACAATACAAGAATTATTTACAAAATTTTATTTACAAATTTAAAAAGTAACTGACATTTAAAACTTTAATATTTAAAGAAATATTTCGTCACGTTTGAAGCGAAATATTTAACATCTTAATAACATTATTTTATTTTAGAAATTAATTAATTATTAGTAGAATTCGTTTTTATTTTTTACGAATTTGTGAAACTCACTGTAGCCAATTTATCAATGTCTTCATCCGAAGCTCCTAGAGAAGCGAGTCCTAGTTCTTGTGAAAACTGAGCAAAACTAGGATTTGCTAGTAGAGGCATATGACCCAAAAGCTCGTGACAACAATCCCTAAAAATGAAAAATCGCGTAAAAACGTCAAATTTTATTTTAAAAAAGAAAAACAATATCTTATCAATTTCATTATTCTTATTATCGTCGTTAATTTTAAATTTCGAGATTCGTTGCTATTTTTTATTCTTTTATTTTTATTATTCTCTTTTCGCTATTTTTGACCTATTATATACATTTTTTACCATTTTCTTTCTACTATTTTTCTTCTACCATTTTCTTTCTACCATTTTCTTTCTACCATTTTTCTTCTACGATTTTCTTTCTACGATTTTCTTTCTATTTTTTTTCTATTATTTTCTTTTACATGATTTACGTTTATTTTTACTAAATTTCACAATGGATTATTTACAATTCACTTTCTTGCAGAATTATTTACTGTATAATTTTCTTTTAGACTCACGGCTCTGGAGTGTAAAAAGGATCGGAAGAGTGGCGAATATATTGAGTGCAGTGGAAGACTCGAAATGCAAGTCCAGATAAAAAGTCCCTGGGTGATAAATAACCAGCAACAGGTCGTAACTGAAATCCTGTCATTCCTACAAAAGTAGTAAAAGCTTTTAATAGAAGTTTCCACTCTTCACTTTTACGATACAATTTTTCCGAAAATATTTACTTACGTTTCAAAAAAGAGCTTACGTCTTGCAATTGAGGAATATTATCTTCTCTGAAAATCAGTTTCATTATTCAGTAAATTACAATTTACATTAAATTTATATTTATTTACATTTATATAACATTTTTAAAAAGGAAATTAATTTCAAACTGAGTACCTGTAGCCACAATATTTCACTAATTTCGGCCACTTGTCGAGGTATTCTTTGCAAGCGAATTTTTGGTACAGTTGATACAATTCTCGAAATATTATTCCCCTGGAAATTGTTCAGAAATTTGTTTTCAATAATTTTCAAATAATCAATAATTTTTTCATATTATTGATTTTCGTAAACATTTTAATTTATAATTCCATGAACCAAGAGGTTCATAAATTAAATTTTTAAACCAGGTTTAAAAACTTAAATTAAATTAAATTGCAAAACTTAATTCAAGTTTTTACATTCTCATCAATCATGAGAAAGTATTCAATTTGTGCGGTTTTTTTATTTGTAGACGTTGAGAAGAAAGAATGAAATGATTAAAATAATAGTTTAATAATTTCTTTTTCTCAATTGTAAATAATTATGTTTAATTAATAATCGCGTGTAAATAATTTTATTTCATTAATAATCGCTTGTAAATAATGTTGTTTCATTAATAATCGCTTGTAAATAATTTTGTTTTATTAATAATCGCTTGTAAATAATTTTGTTTGATTAATAATTGTTTGTAAATAATTTTGTTTCATTAATAATCGATTGTAAATAATGTAAGTAATTCGGATTCTTTTGATATGATTCAAAAGAGTAGTTTCTGCTCTTTTGAGTTAAAGTTAAGTTTGCGAACTTTAGATAAACAACAAAACTATAACAAACTTTACTTGGAAAGGAATCAAATCAGGGCAATTAAGTTGCATTCAATACTAGAAAGCATCCTTAATTCTCTCCTATCCTTGCCGTCTTAAATTCAAGACGTAAGTTCAAACTACAGTGCGAGAATCAATGCTAGAAAAACTGGAAAAAAAGAAAAAATAAACAAAAAATAAACGACGTTCTAGAAAAGAATCTGTGATCAATTGCCTTCGTAATTCAAGAAACACGCTTGAATTTTTCTCCACGTTTCGTTATCACCAACTTTCCAAGCAACTTTTCAATCTGAAAATCATATTCGACTCTTGCGAAAGTCAAAAATAATTCCAACAATTTAAACTTACCAGGTTTTTATTTCTTCTTGAGTATACTGAATCCTGGGAATTGGTTGTCCGCTGAAAATTGTTTATTTAAAAATTATTTAAAATATTTTATTTCTTTTCTATTTTCTTTTTTTTATATCGTATCAAAATTATTATAATTTATTTCGTTTTTATTTATTTCGCTTCCCCGTAGGGAAGCATTGCTTTTTTTATTCTTCTTTTTCATAAATAAAGAAAGAATTAAGAAAGAATCAAGAATTTAAGAATTTTTTCAAATTTTAACGAAATTTTTGTAATGAGCTATTTTAATATTTTAATATTCTATTTTAATATTCTATTTTAATATTCTATTTTAATATTCTATTTTAATATTCAGTAATTAATTGTCAAAGGTTATTAAAAATCATTCTCGAAAAGACTTTTAAGACTACATTATATTATGCATAGAATCGATTTTTTATTAATAAAGATTATTTTTTTGCAGATGCTGTCAACTGCTGATTAAAAAAGGATTGAAGAAAAACTCACTGCTTGTAATTATTCGCAATGTCCGCAAATTGTTCACGTCGCTTGCGATAAACAGGATCCTTGAAGCCCTAAATTTTTCAAAAATATTAAGAGATAAATAAGAAATGAAAACTGAGTATCGAAAAGGAAAAATTAAAATTGAACATACAGGGTGGTCAGCATCCAAATCAGATCCATACATAAGGACTTTTTGTGCATTATCGAGATCAGATATTTTTCGAGGAAACCATTGCATATTTACTTCACTGAAATCTGCAAATTTAGAAGAAAGATTCAATTCAGATCTTCGATTTTTCACGAAAATTTTGTTTTTAAATAACGAATTGTGCAAAAATTCAAAACTTGACAAGGAAAATTTTATATGGTAATTTTTAAACAAATTTGCCTTTTTTATATTATAAATGTATTATTATACATATTATAAATATTATATTTTTATAAATGTAAAATTTAAGGTCTTTAGTTTCTTCTTTGGTTTTAAATTGCAATTATTATTTAAAATCTTTCATTTTAATTCTTCATTTTATTTTTAATTTCATTTTTTATTTTAATTTTAATTTCATTTTTTATTTTAATTTTAATTTCATTCATTTTAATTTCATTCTTCATTTTAATTTCATTCTTTATTTTAATTTCATTCTTTATTTTAATTTCATTCTTCATTTTAATTTAATTCTTCATTTCCATTTCTTTCTTCTTTTTAATTTCATTTTAATTTGAATTCTAACTATACTTTAATAATTTATTGGTTTTTAGAAGCTCACCAAAACTGGGAGCAGCCGAGAGCATCGGAGCTTGAGGAGAACGAGGAACAGTTCCAGTTTCTTCATATTGAGAAAGATTAATAGCGGCTACCTCACGACTCAACATTCTCGTCAATTGTTGCATTTTATTTGAATCACATTCGACGTCTACTAAAATTTCGTACTCCGATCCTCGTCTCATTGACTTTCGTGATTCAATATGCACCACATTTACGCCAAGATCCTTATTAAAAGTAAAAATTAACGAAATCTTCAAATTTCAAAAAATCAAGAATCTTATAGGTATCAACTTTTATATTTCATTTCATCTTTGTGTGAATTAAATGTTGAAATTTAAAAAACTTTTTCACAAAAGAATGTTTTTAATATCTGATTCAAAGTTTTCAAAATTATAAGAAATTATAAGAATTATAAAAAATTATAAGAATTATAAAAAATTATAAGAAATTAGTAATCAATGAAACAAAATTCTAATTTGGACCAATTTTCAGATCCAGAAGAAGGCTACTAACCTGAAAAACTTGCAAAGCACGAGCTAAGCCTCCGACCTGATTCTTCAGCGAGAAGACGACGGAATTCTTCATTTCGTTTCCTTTCTCCAAATGAGTAATCTGCTCGACAATGAATTTGTTTATTCCAAAGGAAAAGGAACCAAAAAATGTGTAACTCACGTTTCGCGGTTTATGAATAGGACTGCCTTCTTTAATTGTCCACTCTTCGCCTCTTCTGTACAACCACATTCCCAGAAGACCTTTTCCGGATCCACTCATTTTGAAGATTCACAGAAAATAATTTTATGAAACACCGATTTTTTTAAATAGGATTTTTGAAGAAAAATTCAATTTGTAAATTCAACTTGTAAAATCAATTTGTAAATTTGAAATTTGATTTTTAAATTTTGCGAAAAGTGAACCACTTGTTGAGGTGTCGAAGGTAACAGTGTCCTTTTCAAGTTGATTTCTAGTGCTTTAAGCTTTCAACCCCTCTACGAGGCTTGTCTTCTTGAATGAAAATCTAGCTCTGATTGGTTCTCTTCTCAAGGGTGGAAAACTCCCCATTGGTGCATCTTCTTTTGATTCCTCCCTTTTATCTTTTTCTTTACTATTTACTTCTAATCACAATGGATACTAAATATTCTTCTACGTGATTCGAAACATTCGAAACATTTGGAAACATTCGAAACATTTGAAATATTCGAAACATTTGAAATATTCGAAACATTTGAAATATTCGAAACATTTAGAAACTTGTAATTAAACCACTTCCGCTTCTTTCGAATTTGAACCTTATTTAAACAAAATTCTTGCTATTCTCGTTCTTTTTAACTTCGTTTTTTAATACACGAAATTTTTCTCAGACAAACATTTTCTATTTTATGTAGTTTTTGAAGATTTTTTGTTTTTCAATTTTCATAGACTCTTTTTTCAAATTTCTTTAATTTTCTTCAAATTCCAAAAGAATTTACTTTTAGTTTTTTTTATTTCGTTTCGTTTATTTTCCGTTTATTTATATACTTCCATTTCTTTTAATTATTTACATTTTGTTTATTTCTATTTCGTTTATTTATTTCCATTTCGTTTCTTTATTTCCGTTTCGTTTTTTATTTCCATTTCGTTTATTTATCTCCATTTCGTTTTTTATTTCCATTTCGTTTCTTTATTTCTATTTCATTTATTTATTTTCATTTCGTTTCTTTATTTCCATTTCGTTTATTTATTTTCATTTCGTTTATTTATTTTCATTTCGTTTATTTATTTCCATTTCGTTTCTTTATTTCTATTTCGTTTCTTTATTTCCATTTCGTTTCTTTATTTCCATTTCGTTTATTTATTTACAAAAATCAAAGGCTGAGTTTCATTATCTGTAAACAAATTCTCAAGATCGTTTTTTACAAATCCATGCTCAATTTTTCATTAGAAAATTCCAAAACAAAAATTCAAAAAACAACTTCGTATCACAAATGAAATAAATGAAACGAAACAAATAATTTTCCAACAACATGAATTAATAACAAATTTTCTTTTTTCTTTTAGTATCAACGGAATTGAAATGTCGGAGTTAATTTGTACCGGACGTTGAAGTTTTGAGTTTCCAAGTGTGAAAACAGCTGAGAGAAGAATTTTCTTGAAAGAGAAACGAATGCGGACGAAGACAATCTTTAATCAAAGCTCGATCGCCCTGGGGTTTTTCCTTCTTCGGTAAAGCAGATGCAGCACATTACTGAGGCCCATTACTTACTGTTATCACCCACTACCACCGAGTGACCTCCTTGAATAAAATCACCAGGTTTTACTAACACTAATGGAATCAAATATTTCCAGACGATTTCAGCCGTATATTTTTATTTTCAATGAAAATCTTCTAACACATCCTGTGTACAAAAATAGACACCTTTTACGTCAGTGCGTACAAAAAACCAGCTTTTCAATTTCAAATATATTATATATTTAATATATTCAATATGTTCAATAAATAATTAAAAGAATCAATAATTTAATCAGCAAATGTCAGACAGTTCAGTTGAATCAATTAATCAAAATTAATGATGTAACGTGGAGAGTAAAATAGTATTGGAATTCAAATATTAGATATTTAATATTCGAAATAAAAATATTAGATATTCAATATTTGTATTAAAATATTAGATATTCAATGTTCGAATTCAAATATTAGATATTCGATGTTCGAATTCAAATTCAAATTCAAATATTAGATATTAAATGTTCAAAATCAAATATTAAACAAAATATTAAATATATTAAATTTTCGAAATTTAGGAAAATTTAAATTTATGTACTTTTTAGTAAGTTAAAATTGATAAGTGCGATTGTTGCAGATTTGGAGTTGTCAGTTCCACGTGGTTTCAATCACTTACCATCGCCCGCATCGTTTCCTTCGACTATTTAGCATTTTAAACTAGAGAAACCCTTGGGAGGAAGGTATGAGTTCTATTTTCTACCACAATGCTCTTCTTGGTTCAAGAGATTCCTAAGGGTAGTTACAATCTGTTCCTTCAACAAAAGACTCAATTCAGAAGCTTTAATTGAAAGCTTGACGTTTGAATTACTCTATTTTCTGATGATCAAGAGCAAATCTTTAATTTCCTGAAAAACTAGCCGAGAATCGCATTTGTATAACATCTTTTCAATCACTAATCACTCATCAATGCGAATCAACAATTATTTTTTCTTTTTCTATTTTTTTTATTTTTTATTTTCATTTTTTATTTTTATTTTTTATTTTTATTTTTGTATTTTTGTATTTCATTATTTCATTATTTTCTTTTTGTATTTTGTTATTACTAATCATTTTCACTAATGCGTATTAGCATATAATTGCATATTAGCAATTATTTATATTTTTTAAACTTATTTTTATGAAAACTTGCAGACATTTTTGTATCTTTTGGATTTATTTTAATTTCAATTTCTTGTATCATTTTTGTATTTTGACGTAAATTTATTCATTTGTTTGTATATTTAATTTATTTCTTTCTTTCCTTTGCTTTCGTCTTTTTATTTATTTCTATTTACTTTTATTTATTTATACTTTTTATTAACTTTTATTGATTTTTATTTACTTTTATTTATGTTTATTTATTTTTATTTACTTTTATTTATTTTTATTTACTTTCATTTATTTTTATTTACTTTCATTTATTTTTATTTACTTTCATTTAATTTGATTTGATTTTTTTAAATTTTTTTATTTACTTTCATTTATTTTCATTTGATTTCATTTTTTTTTATTTTTTTATTTACTTTCATTTATTTACTTTCATTTTTATTTGATTTCATTTTTTTTATTCTTTTATTTATTTTTATTTACTTTCATTTCTTCATTTACTTCCATTTATTTTTATTTACTCTCATTTATTTTTATTTACTTTCATTTATTTGTATTTGCTTTCATTTTTTTCGTCATTTAACTTGCATTTCTTCATTTTTTATAGAGTTTACTGATTTCAATTTAATTTCAATTTCAAAATACACAAAATCGTTTTTCAGATAATATTACAGTTTAGCTTCTATTTTCGATTTCATTGAAAAATGCTAAAAACATAAAATTCTTTTTCAGATTGTAGTGCGGATTTGAATGGAAATGAGTATCATTTTAAAGTGTTCTTCAATGCCTTTTATAAAACGCAGAATATTCAGTGTCAGTTAACACTGGGATCCTCTGAAGATGAACTCTCGGCACGAATAAAAAAAGGACAATAAATTCACGTTGAAAAGTATGCAAATAAAATAAACTATAAACTTTTCTTCAACAAAAAATCACATTTCCCCATACAAGGGAAATTTTCTTCCTTTTTTTCTTTCTTTTTTTTTGTGCTCCAAATTACCTTAATTTCTCAAAATTCAGCTTTTCCGAATTCGTTTCCAGGCTAAAACGAAATGTA
Organism: Ganaspis sp. Gsp50; assembly: GCA_011057455.1. Taxonomy (NCBI): domain Eukaryota; kingdom Metazoa; phylum Arthropoda; class Insecta; order Hymenoptera; family Figitidae; genus Ganaspis; species Ganaspis sp. Gsp50. The sequence continues at coordinate 4,799 of WNHD01000146.1, read as the reverse complement.
AATTTACAATTTTTTTAATTCTGCATTTTAAAAACTCTCGATTTTTCTCATTTTCCAGAATTGCAGTTTTTAATAATAAATGCTGCTAAATGGTTTTCTATTCCAATAACGTTCCTTAAAAAAAGCTTAGATACATTTTCAATTTAAATTTAATTTATTCAAACAAACGGGCAAAGCTCTTTCGTACATTTTGTTCATTATTATTTTTTTATTATTAATTTCATTATTTTTGTTATTTTCTGTAAATAAATTACTTTTAAAATACTAAATAGATTACTTTTAAAAGACGAAATAGACTGAAATAAAATAAAATAAAAATAAAATAGAATACCCAAAATTACATTAAAATTCTAATTCCTCCCTATTCGTATTTTATAGAAACGTTCGTATCGTGAAAAATGGATTTTGCCTTTTTGGACTCGAGTGACCCAGGAAGAAATACAGAAGAAAAAAATGCCGAGAAAGTGGACATGCTGAGGTCTGCCTCAGTTGGTGAAAAATTAAAATTGGTGGTCGGAGGCGCAAGTCTGGGATGTTAAATTTTTCTTGGTGGATATTGAAAAGGTGGAGGCGGTTGACGTGGGGTGATGCGCGCGTCATCCTAGCCAGAATCAATAGGGGAAAACTCGACGGCAGCGACGCAACCACTGCACGTTGGTCCCCTCTGGGTTTCGACCTCCATCATCTCCAGGACTGACGGTCATCGCAAGAATGGCCGACACCGAGTTCGAGGAGTTTCGACAATATTTCGAAAGAGTCCCCCAACACCTGAAAGCCCCCATCTCCAATTACAGGTGAGTCCCAATTCACCAGTTCACCCCTTTCCCAAATTTACCCCCTTCAATCTCACCTTTCCTTCATCCACCAACTGATCCATATTTTTCTTTTACAAAACTTCTCAGTCACACCTGAAAACCCAAAATTAGCTCAGTATTAGCTCAATTATGTTTTTTATCTAAATATCTATTAGTTTCGTACTTCTTCTTCCATTTTTGCCCCAAGATGTTCTTGTCCCTTTTTTCTTGCTTCACTTACTTTTGTCTACTCGATAGTTTCCTATTTTCTATTTCGTTTCCTTCATTTTCTTCGTTTTCTTTTTTTTCTTCTTTCTCTTTTTTTCTTTTTCTTCTTTCTCTTTTTTCTCTTTTTTTTCTTTTTCTTCTTTCTCTTTTTTTCTTCTTTTTCTTCTTTCTCTTTCTCTTTTTCTTCTTTCTCTTTTTTTCTTTTTCTTCTTTCTCTTCTTTTTCTTCCTCTCTTTTTTCCTTTTCTTCTTTCTCTTCTTTCTCTTCTTTTTCAATTTCTTTTCCAATTGATTTTCTTTTCATTCCAAAACCCTGTTTTTTGTGCTTTTTACGCTGTTTTTTAATTTTTGTTTTTTTTGGGCCGTTTTAGATTCCTTCGATCGTTTCAATTTTTTCTGAGTCCTCTGAGGTTGTGGATTAAGAGAGGATGTTTTCAGTATCGTTTTTTGTGTTCGAAGGCTTTATTCTTGTAGTTTAGAAAAATTGCGAGTATTGGCTGAAATAAACTGCGGATCATGTTTTAAATGAGGGCAGAAAAGTGGAGCACGTAAGGAAGTTGAATTTTTAATAACGTTGGAGATGAAGATATCGGGTTTCTGGTGAAACGATTAGTTTGTGTTGAAAAACACTATTTTGATGTTCGCTTAAGGAATCGTCGAGTCGAAGAAATCCTTCAATTTCTTGAAGGGTTGTGATGGGAATTTGATATTGAATCGTCTCTTTAAAGCCAAGAAGGCTATTTAAAGATTCGTTCGATCTTAACTATTTACTCAAATAAATGAGGAGAAATTAAGACATTTACGGATAAAAAAAGACGACTAAAAATAGATAAAGCCGATTCGAGATAAATAGTGGTAAATTACCATAAATAGAAATAATGATAGTTATAAATGATAATAATGAAATAATAATAATAATAAATAATAATAATAATAAATTATATTTTTTTATTTTTATTTAAAATTATTTTATTTTTTTTGCTTCTAAGTAATTTTTTATTTTGTAAGCCCGTGCACTGTATAAATAAAATAAAATATAAATAAAATGAATGTTAATAATAAATTGTAATAATAAATTGTAATAATAAATTTTAATAATAAATTTTAATAATAAACTTTAATAGTAATTGTAATAATAAATTTTAATGATAAACTTTAATAATTATAACAATAAATGATAATAATAAAGATAATTAAATAAAGTTAAAAAAAATGTTAATAAACAAAATAAAACAAAATGTTTGTAAATAAAGACGAAGATGAATAATGATAAATTGATACAAATATTAATTAACAGAATGTGGAATGAATTGCAATGAATAATTAATTCAACAATTTAGTAGATTTTATTTATTTATTAACAATTGACAATAAAGAGAGACGATTAAATTAAAAAAATAGTTAATTGAATTTTACAATTTTTTTTTCATTTTGCTTCCTAATTTATATTAGTTAATTTTAGGTTGTTAATATTCGCCTCTTTTATTGTAAATTTAATACTAAAGCCATAATTTGTAATTAATAAATCAAGTCATAATTTGTAATTAATAAATCAAGTCATAATTTGTAATTAATAAATCAAGTCATAATTTGTAATTAATAAATCAAGTCATAATTTTTAATTAATAAATCAAGTCATAATTTGCAATTAATAAATAATTCCAACGTTATTCATAATTTATTTTGATAATCTACAATTATTTTACTAGTAGCAAAATTTATTTATTCTATTATCGTAATGTGTAGATTCGTACCTCCAGTTTAATGAACGATTAAAAATGGGTATTTTTAGAGCTGTTATTAAGCAAGGAAATTAAAAAAAGGAGGAATAAGAGTATCAAGTTTTTCGAGCCTCCTTGAACGTCCGGGAAGTATCTGAGGAGTATCTTCTAGATAGAAAGATAATTTAAATTTTTATATGTGGGCGAATAATAGTGAATATGTAAAGAGCTTTGGTGCAAAGTAAAGAGGCTGTTCTTTCCACTCTTTGAATACAACTCAAGCCTCCATATAGAGCTGGCTCTTTATTTTTCATTTGTGCCAACAAATCGATGCTCGACTGCCGCATAAAGTACAATATCTGTATCTGCGGCTACATTGTTTCTCGCATTTTTTCACTGTTTATCTACAAAACGTCCTTTTGCACTTTAACGATCTTTCAAAAATAGCACAATTCGAATTATCGATAACTATTTGAGCAAAAATGTTCAATTACGTAATTGTCCTATTTTCAGGAAGTTGACCTTTCTCGATTTTCTCACTGGAGAAAATACAAAAGAACTTACAAAAATACTTTTCTAAATTAGTTAATAAGTTTAATAATTTGGATAATTAATCAATTAATTAAAATTAATTAAAACTAATTAATCAATCAACATGTTGATGTCAATTCCAATTAATTGTATTTTTAAATGTAATCATTATTAGGTTATTTAATTTTCAAAAATTTGAGATACTTTATCTATTTCTTTCTCTATTTTTTCCTTTATCTCTTTCTTTACTTTTCTATTTCGTTCTTTATTTTTCTATTTCTTTTTTTATTTTTCTATTCCTTTATTCTTCTATTTTTTTTTATTTTTCTACTTTTCTATTCCTTTCTTTATTCTTCTATTTTTTTCTTTATTTTTATATTTCTTTTTCTATTTTTCTATTCCTTTCTTTATTTTTCTATTCCTTTCTTTATTTTTCTATTTCTTTATTTTTCTATTTCTTTCTTTATTTTTCTATTTATTTCTTTATTCTTCTATATCTTTCTTTATTTTTCTATTTATTTCTTTATTCTTCTATACCTTTCTTTATTTTTCTATTTCTTTCTTTATTTTTCTATTTCTTTCTTTATTTTTCTATTTATTTCTTTATTCTTCTATGTATATCTTTCTTTATTTTTCTATTTCTTTCTTTATTTTTCTATTCCTTTCCTTATTCTTATATTTCTTTACTTATTTTTCTATTTTCTTTATATTTTTTCTTGTTTACCTAATTCTTGATCTATGTTTTAGTTCCTTGTTTATTTCTATATTTATTCGACTTATTTTTTATTTCAAAATTCATCAAGCAATTAATGCAATTCTTTTATTGTAGACTCGTTCATGATGTAATGATTGATGATTCTCCTACTTCTTCGCAAGGGAGTGATACGGATGTTGGCAGATCTTGCAGAGATGTCGTGGATTCTGAGGACGAAGACGTGGTGGTCATTCACAGGCACCAAAATCAAAGTGGACACAGTTCACCTGACAGTGAAATTGAATTCGAACACCGATGTTCCATCGTAGCTGACAGCGACTTCAGGTAACTTTTTTTCCATAAAATACATCGTAATTTTTCTTTTTTCTTTTAGCAAGAAATCGTACTCTTTAGAAATCTGTAATTTTGAATTCAATTAATTTACAATACATGATAATTTACAATATATATAATAATTTACAATATATAATAATTTACAATATGTATAATAATTTGTAAATTCTAGTGTAATGTTATTCTTCAATTAGTTTTTAATTCCTTTACTTTAAAAAAATATACTTTTTAAATTTTTTTTTGCAAAAATTGAATACCTACCGATATTATTATTCGTATTATTATTATTATTATTATTATTATTTTATTATTTATCTATAATCTATATATATTTACTGTATTTATATTGACGTAGTTTTTGAAAGTGTTTGACAAGTTTTTTAAATATTGCTAGAAATGGTTGCATCTCTTTTCCAGTTGTAGTAAATGTAAACAATTTGTTTGTTATTGTAAAAGTTCTGTAAATTATTTAATTAAT
>WNHD01000145.1:0-65116 GCA_011057455.1 Ganaspis sp. Gsp50 | reverse complement strand
CCTAGGCCGACAAAACTGCTGTCCGAAGTAAAGGTAAGCTTTGCGTCTCGAAAACGGGCCGAGAAACCGAGGAAAACACGCTTCTGTTGCATAAAATATAAACCATAAATTTGAGTTTTTTGTAAAAAGAAATCATGTGTCACATTTTGGCAAATTTGAAGGTGTTCCTGAAATTTTTTTGTTATTTTCTTCTTGTATTCGATTCGGCATAAGAAAACACAATTGTTAGCGTAGGTTACAAACACTACACTTTTTTGGATCGATTAGCACTTTAACAATATCCGAATTCAAAAATTGACATTTGTGAAAAATTTGGAAATTCGTTTGAAATGTGGAATTCATTGACACATGTTTATATGACAGTTTTCTTAGTTTTTTTTTATTTTCGTTTTACGTTCATAACTTGTTGCTTTTGAAAACATATTCTAATAACAATTTCTAATATTTAATGTCTGCAAAAGATGTGCGATAATGAGATTAAAAAAGTGTCTCAAGAGGTGATGTCGAGTGGTGGTTGCAGACGACCTCAATATATAGTTATAATGATCTCAGTCATGTTAATGATGGTCTGATCACTTGATTATTACTATTGGTGGAGCGGAAAATAATTAAAATGGAAAAACAGACCTATCCATTGTAATTATTGTTCAAAATAATAAATGAAGATAATAAATGCCATCGCTGGGTAAACAGTATCTTGAAAAATAATATCGTTATGATATAGAGCTTTTGAAATTAAATTTTGCGTTGTTAAAATTCAATAATTACTATCAATCTCCGCAAATAACGATAAACTCGAAAATTACGAAACGAGATATACAAATGATATCAGGATTTTAATAAACCGTGAATTCACAATTAAAAAACGAATTTGCAGACTTCCCATTTGATTAATTATTGTGAAATAAAAGCTGCAGGAATTAATATTTACATTCCAGAGCTCCCCATCAATGATTTTCCTGTAAATGTTTTTGTAAATGAACTAATACTGTTACTGTAATTGAATGCATCTCTCGTTCATGTGAAAAATATTCGATTCACCAACGAATCAAACGAGAATTTACTTATCAGGTTAACAGACAGAACAAATTTATTTTTACGTTATATATTCTTTATTGCATTTGTTTTTTTTTTTTTGCGGCTAATCTCTTTATTTTATTTATTTGTAATATTGTGCATTTTTTCCTTTGGTTTTTTGAGACTATTGACTATTTTTGAGAAAATTGAACTTTTCAGTTTAATTTGCGATGATTGTCATTTAACTTTATTATGCAACACTTGAAAGAAACTTCTTAGAGAACTTTTTTAACATTTTTTTCTTACTCGTGAAGGTTTATTTTTTATCCTGTACTTAACCTTTGAAAGTACTTAAACCCTTTGAAGCAATTTTATTGATTTATCTTTGTAACAAATTTATTAATGTAATGCGGAATATCAATTTTTCGAAAATGTATTTCATTTAAAAATCAATTTTCATCGTATTGGCTAATTTCTGGCTACAAAGTTTTCATATTTTTCAGATCATAAATATTTAGTCTTTGAGGCTCGAAGAAAAGGCAACTTTGGTCGTTATATTATATGCAAATTTCTCTGTCTGGAATTTATGAAATTTTATAAATTCAAAGAAGTTGATTTTTGCATTCAAACTTTACCCACAAGTAGGCACAAATCAATTTTAACGATCGTGGATACTTTTCATTGAAAAAAATAGTTTTAAACAGCGAAATAAAGAATAAAAATACTTCTTTATTTTTCTCTTTTCATGCTCCTTTTCTTTTTCTCTTTCCATGCTCCTTTTCTTTTTTTCTTTCCATGCTCCTTTTTTTTCTTTTCTTGCTTTTTCCTCCTTTTCATTTTCTCTTTTCATACACCTTTTGGTTTCTTATTCTCTTTCTTTTCTGTTCTTTCAATTTTCCGTTTTCATTTTCAATGCAACGTTTCCAATTCTTTGATTCCCGATTTTTTCAAGCTAATGCCAATATTTTGTTAAAACGCTCAAGCTGAATATCGCTTCTTCGGGTTGTGCTGCATTTCTCGAAGAAACAATATTTTCCAAGGACAAATGACCACCGCGAAAGAGGAAAAAAAAGTTTGTTGACCGGTTTTATTCGTTTTTGTTTCGCATGGTCGGGCACAAAACGTCGAGACAGAATAAATAGATTCTATCCTCTTGTCAACGCGAGAAATCAGCCTTAAGCCAAGATACGAGAGCTTATTGGTGGAACCTGACAACCTGCTATACGTGTCTTCGTTAAGCTTCGTTCAGAGGATCGCTATCCGGGATGTTTTCGATCGTTTATGTTTGTATAGCCTGATACATTGTGCCAATCCTCCACATTCTATACAACTCAGAACACGTTCTCCTATTTTCTTACCTCGGAAAACAAAAAAAGACCTAACCACTAAGATGAAAGAATTGCTTCTGAAAACTGCAAATTTACGGAAAAATGAAACCTGTCATCGAGCATGATTTTATGACAAATTTTCTTCTCAAGCTTGAAGATTTTTGAATTGAATAAAAATGGGTTGAAGAATGAGTTTAGAGAAAAAAGTTTTAAAGAGGGATTTTAGAAAAAAGTTTGTGTTGAAATTGTTTTTCTTTAATTATTGTAGCTTAAGATTATAGAGAATTTAAATATAAATAATTTGAGAGACATTTTCAACTATCGAAAATTTTGGACAAAAATTGTTCCGATCAATCAGCAGTTTCAGTCACTAGTAGTTTCAATCACTAGGAGTTTCAATCACTAGTAGTTTCAATCACTAGGAGTATCAATCACGAGGAGTTTCAATCATTAGTAGTTTCAATCACTAGTAGTTTTAATCACTAGGAGTTTCAATCACTAGAAGTTTCAATCACTAGGAGTTTCAATCACTAGAAGTTTCAATCACTAGTAGTTCCAATCACTAGTAGTTTCAATCACTAGTAGCATCAATCAATAATTATTCCCCTTAACAACGAAAATTGTTATAAAAAAAATTATGAAACAAAAAAACGTATAAAATCTACGTTGTTGCTTATCACGGGTAATGATTAAGAACTGTTTAATATCAAATTTAATAACATTTCACTGAATTTTATGTCTGATTGTTAGAATTTAATATAGAGACATAATAATTTTGATACTCAAGGATTACATGATAGTTGTGTTGATGAGTTTAATAAGCAATGAACCCTCTTGAATATTAACTAAAATGTCAGGAGATGATGAAAATTGATTTTAAAAAATAACGCACATTAATGCAGAATGGAAATTTACTTTAGCTCAGTTAATATTAGCATCATGAATTGCCAACAATTGGGATTCTGTCTTTCACAATGAAAATTGTGATATTTGGATTAATAAATGTTTAATTATACTTCAATAAAATCTGTGAAATGTGAGACAATTAAAGTATTAAATTCGTAAAAGTTTAATATAATTTTCAAAATTCACATTCATAATTATCATAGTCTACATTTATTATTGTAAAATATTATTTTTGGAAAATGTTATTATATATTTGTAATTCTCGAGAATAATTCTTAAAACAATTGTTAATTATTCTTATTAAGTGTGATTTTTACAGAATTTATTTTGAGTATCGAAGGTGATTCGAATCTCTTCTTTTGAGAGTAGTTTAAATTGTTATTGATTACAATTAAACGTAGTTTTAATCGTTATTAACCACAGTTAAACGTAGTTTCAATTAGTAACATTATTTAAATGCAATTTTAACCATCATTGGCTTAAATTTAAGGTAGTTTTAAGCACTAGTAGCTTCAAATAAATGTAGTTCAAATTATTATTAGTAGCTTCAATTAAATGTAGTTTTAACCACCATTAGCTTCAATTAATCGTAGTTTCAGTCACCATTAACTTCAAGCAACCGTAGTTTTTGCAACCATTAGCTCCAATTTAAGGTAGTTTCAATCACAGTTAGCTTCAATCAAAGGTAGTTTCAATCACTCTTAGCTTCAATCAAAGGTAGTCTCAATCACTGTTAGCTTCAATCAAAGGTAGTCTCAATCATTGTTAGCTTCAATCAAAAGTAGTTTCAATCGCCATTAGCTTCAATCAAAGGTAGCTTCAATCGCCATTAGCTTCAATCAAAGGTAGTTTCAATCACTGTTAGCTTCAATCAAAGGTAGTTTCAATCACCATTAGTTTCAATCAAAGGTAGTTTCAATCACCATTAGCTTCAATCAAAGGTAGTCTCAATCACTTTTAGCTTCAATCAAACGTAATTTCAACAATCATTAGTTTCAATCAAACATAGTTTCAATCAATTATTCGTACTTTCATCTAAAAATAGCTTCAACTGAAGATACATTAAATCATTATCGTTTCAGTCAACCTCAGCTCAAAAAAATTATAAATGAACGAAAAAGAAGCCATAAATAAAAAGTAAAAAATATGAGCTCACTTTTAATTGAGCTTTTCATCAATCGTAAATTTAAATCAATTTATAAAAAGAGTTGCAAACAATATTGATCAAAGCTGCCTGATGCACTGGAATAAATTTGCGTCAAACTAAATTTAGGAAAGGGGATTAACGAAGATTAAAGAAATTTGTTAAATCGAGTTTCGAATTTCGATAGCCATTGAAGCATCTGCTAATATTAGAGACTTAATCGTAAACTGGCTTTATAGCACGAAGCCTGTTTAATCTCTATGACTTTACATTTACCATATTCTGTTATACCACTACTGGTGGACTTTATCGGCGAAGCTTTACAACCGGTTCGAGGACTCCTTTTATAACTCACTTATAACATAGAGAAGCTTCTTCAAACCCTTTATTGTCTCTATTCCACTTGTTTCTCAACATTTCGCTCTCTTCAACCCTTTCATAAACATGTATTCATTCTATTCTCTCTTTCTCTTTTTCTCTCTCTCTTTCTATCTATCTCTCTCTTTCTATCTCTCTCTTTCTATCTATCTCTTTCTCTCTTTCTCTTTCTATCTTTCTCTCTCTCTCTCTCTCTATCTGCTTTTCCTTTTTGGTTTGACGTCCTTTGATCTCCCATTCCATCTTGTCCTGTTTCTGCTCACTGAGACAAAACTTGTCTCCTGAAAAGATCTTTGGATTATGAATTACTCAGTTCCTTTCTCGCGAGAGCAGCCTGTTGACAAAATTACGTATTGTCTTGACTTTCGACGTTTGTTACGTTATTGTTGAAGCTATCGAGGAGACTCCCTGGAAAAGTGGATTTCTCTCGTTCCCAGTCAAAGAAATGTGTCAAGAGGATGCATTGAGAATTAAAAGAATCCTTCGAATTTTGATTACTTGCGTACTTTTTCACTCTTACAAGATTCTTCATTCAAAAGCTTTTATCTTCATTTCACGATTCATAGATTCTTTTCCAAATTCCGTATACAAAGAAACTTCAAAAGAAAATTTTACTTGAAAGTTGAAGAAGAAAATTCCAAATGAATCATATGAAAATTTCAGAAGAAAATTTTACATCAACATTTTAGAAGACAATTTTACAAGAAAATATTAAAAGAAAATTTGATAAGAAAATATTAGAAGAGAAAATTAGATAAGAAAATATTAGAAGAAAAAATTTGATAAGAAAATATTAGAAGAAAAAATTTGATGAGAAAATATTAGAAGGAAATTTAACAAGGAAATATTAGAAAAAAATCGACAAGTAGATTTGATAAAAAATTCTACAAAAATATTGTAGAATATTTAGTATTTTTGTAGAATTTTAATTTAATTTAAATGTTAATTTCACAAGATAATTTCATGTTTAAATTTCAAAGAGGTTTTAATTTACAATTAAAACTTTAGTAAAAAAGGTTTATTGAATATGGATGCAAGTTTTGCTGTTTTAAATAACTTTTTATTTTGCAATTTTTTATTTTACTGTTTCTTGCAGTTTTAGAGACACTTTTTCTATTTATAAAGTATAAACAAGAAATCCTTTCAAAGCAATTATAATGTTATTTTTAGAGTTTTGCTAGAAGACAATGTTACATACTAACTTCTGCTTTTTTTCTATGCAGAGAGGAAGCGACGAACTTTTATCACAAAGTGGAGCAGTCAGTAATGGTTCAGCGATGAGTCCTCAACCACATCACGCTGCCGACAACAACAATGATGCCAAGAAGGTAAGTCCATTTTTCTAAAACAGTTTCAATGAATTACTTTGTAGTTTTTGTAAACCCGATATCAATTCTCGCAAAATTATTGCGAATTTTCACGCAGAATAACGAAATTGTTGAAATTTATTCTTTCTTTCTTTCCTTCTTATTTTGCACTGAAAAAAAGAAGTATTGTTTTCAGTCCATTTTTGGCTGGAACCGTATACATAAGTGTCAATTTGGACTGATTTTAAGACCAAAAGATGACTTAGTCTTGTTTTAAGCCACAAAATTAACTGATTGCAGTCAGTTAATTTTGTGGTGTAAACGGTATAAGACTTTCTTTTTTCTGTGTACAGTGTATGCATATACATAAGTCAATAATTTATATTCCATTAAAAATGATTTATTTATTTATATATATTTATAAAAAAAAATTATTTGCTCAACAATTGTTTGAGATTTATTAATTGTTTGAGCTTTAATCAAACGCTTTATTAATCAAACATTATTTGAGCTTTATGAATCAAACATTACTTGAGCTCTATTAATCAAGCATTGTTTGATTAACAATGTTAAAGGCATAGACTGCTAATTAAGAACAACAGCCAAACAAATTTAACTAAATAAAATTGAAAAATTAATTCAAACCAAAAAATAACACAGTCGAGCATTGCCTTTCTGAAAGCGATGTTTTATTTAATTACCCCAATTTTTCAATAAACTGATTAAAATATAATTTGCCATTTTTCACAAAAGCCGCGTCTCGTCAAGTGGAAAATTATTCGATCCGTTTGATTTGCCGGATTTAAAAATCGAGTCTCGCTTGTTGTACTGGAAACAGAACTTTCCTCTTTGATCTGATTCTTCGCCTCTATTTACAAAACATTTTTGCCATATTTCGAGTAAATGTTCACGAGTGAGGGTGCTTCCCTAACGACAGAAAACATCGATCTATCGACACTGGTGGATATCGATATGCACTGACCTCGATTGAAATACGTCCATTGAAATCTGATCGAAAAGCTTCGTTGCTCGCGTGAATTCTGTGCTCGCTTAGATCACCTCTGCCCTCTCTTTTTTTGTTTTTTGTAGATTTGCAAAAAAACAGGAAAAAAACAGGGGAAAAATGACGAGCTACGAGAAATAGAGAGAGAAACATCTTCTATTACCGATGCGGTTGCATAACCAATCGAAAACCGCGAGATGCAATTTTTTTCCAAGCTGCTACGTGCACCGGTTGTACGAAAACTTCGACCCCGTTTCCAGTGTCGTTAATCACGTTGCCAGAGCGAAGGGTCGCGATAGATAAAACGCTCTGGATTGTACCTTTTTCTCGTACTAGTAAACCGGAAGGTGACGTAATTTTTCATTCAATTCCAATACATATTCGAAAAGTCCAGACAAAAATAAAAGTAATGTCACTTCTTTAAGCCAAAGCGATCATAAATTTCAATATTTTCTCACTCAGGGCGTTTTTTATCTGCTTGGGTGAGAAAAAACAGGGGACGATAAAAAATCATTGGTAGTTCTAATTTATAGAAGATTCTATCCAAGATAGGTTGTTTAAATTAATTGTACTTGGGATTGAGGGACTTTTTTATTCAATATTGTACATTGAAAAAAATTGTGTAGTTTTTTATTCACACTGCAACATTTTTTCTTGCTGTATAGTCAGTTTTTTTTTACAATTTTTAGGTTTCTTCAAAAAAAAAGAAGAAAAGAAAGAAAAAAAATATTAACTAGGGAATTATTTATTTATTTATTAAAGTATAAAATTAGAATTTTTAGAATTAAAAATTCAATTAGGTGGTGTTTTAATAGATAAAGTAGCTTCAGTTAGAGGTAGTTTTCATAAAAACTAGCTTCAAATAACGTTATTTTAATTGCATTTGAATGATGAATTAAGTATAAAATTAATGAAAAGACGTTTTAATCAATATAAAAGCTTTAATTAGAGTTATAGTTTCAATCAGTGATAGCTTGAACTAAGTGTAGTTTAATTAGTAGTGGCTTCATCTAAACGTAGTTCAATCAGTAGTAACTTCAATTTGGTTTTGTATTAATCATAAAAGTAGCTTCATTTAAAAGAAGCATCATTTAAAAGAAGCATCATTTAAAAGTAGCTTTATTAAAAAATAGTTTCATTTAAAATTAGCTTCTTTTAAAAGAAGCTTTATTTAAAGGTAGCTTCTTTTAAAAGTGGCTTAATTATAAAATAGCGCCATTCAAAATTAGCTTCATTTAAAATTAGCTTCAGTTAAAAGCAGCTTCATTAAAAAAATAGCTTCATTCTAAAATAGCTCCATTTAAAAGTAGTTTCATTTAAAAGAAGCACCGTTTAAAAGAAGCTTCTTTTAAAAGTAGCTTCTTTTAAAAGTAGCTTAATTATAAAATATCGTCATTCAAAATTAGCTTTATTTAAAATTAGCTTCATTAAAAAATAGCTTCATTTAAAAGTAGCTTCTTTAAAAAGTAACTTCATTATAAAATAGCGCCATTCAAAATTAGCTTAATTAAAAAATAGCTTCATTTAAAAGAAGCATCATTTAAAAGTAGCTTCATTATAAAATAGCGTCATTAAAAATTAGCTTCATTAAAAAATTGCTTCATTTAAAAATTGCTTCATTTAAAAGTAGCTTCATTTAAAAGCAGCTTCATTTAAAAGAAGCACCATTTAAAAGTAGCTTCTTTTAAAAGTAGTTTCATTTAAAGGTAGCACTATTTACAAGAAGCTTCTTTTAAAAGTAGCTTCTTTTTAAAGTAGCTTAATTATAAAATAGCGTCATTCAAAATTAGCTTCATTTAAAATTAGCTTCATTAAAAAATAGCTTCAGTTAAAAGCAGCTTCATTTAAAAACAACATTTAAAAGTACTTTCAACTAATAATCGCTTCAATTCTATTATTGTGTTTCCCATTAAAATTGTTTCAATCAAACATAGCTTCAATTCGCAAAAACAATGTATAAATGTAAAAACCGATTTTACACAAGTCTTTGGTAAATAAAAAATTAAACGAATAATTTCATTTTGAACTTACTTTCGTCTTTCTTAGTGAAATGTCAAAGGTTCTTAGATCATATTTAATGGAAAGGCTCTTCTCTCTGAAAAATGCAGTGCGTTTTTTTTTTAGAAGTAAAACAATGCCTGAGTTTCTATTTTTGATCTGGAAAACATCTCACTGGTTTTAAGTTTACACTTTATGTTCCAATCTTGCGTTTTATTCAAAAAACAAAGATCTTCTAGTTCAAAGGTTAATTTCTGCAAATGCAGGTCAGAGGGAAATTCTTTTTTGAAATGTACAATTTTTTTTTCTTTCTTAAAATATGAAGAAAAGTTGCCTTGTGAAAAAACCTTTTTTGTAAATTCAAGACAAAAGTGAGCATCTTATTCAATGGGAATTTAAAAATTGCATGAATTTCATACTTCAGTTAATTAAAAAAGCAGCTAATTTAATATCTCGGGCAATTTAAATCCTTTGATCTTTACTTACTATTTTACATGTTTTAAAAAGAGTTTATCTCCACGCAATTTTTTTTGTAATTTAAAGAGAGAATTTGAATTACATTTCTATTAGAATTACGTTATCGTGAACTTAATAGTACATTTTTTAAAAATCTTTTTTAGAGAATGTACGCTTTTTAAAAATCTTATTTAAAAAGTCTTATTTGAAAAATCTTATTTAAAAAATCTTATTTAAAAAATCTTATTTAAAAAATCTTATGTAAAAATATGCATTTTAGAAAATTCTTATTTAAAAAATCTTATTTAAAAATATACATTTTAGAATTTTCTTGTACTTTTAAAAAATTTTTTGATAAAAGAATGATGCATATTTTACAGATGTATTACAATTTCCTTAAAAGAAGGCTAGAAATTGAGCGCTAAATTTTAGAGCAAGTTTTGATGAAGTTCACAATTCAGCGGGTAAGGTTGTTAATAACTACGGGCATGAATAATTAACACCGACTGGAATTAGGTCTTATTGTACAAATGAATACGCCGTAAATTTTTGATAATCTTCATAACTATGAAATAAGACAAAAGTTGCTAGAAAAGGAAATAGGGTCGAATTTACCTTACATTTGTTTCTGACTCTGTTATTTCAGACACGTGCTATAATTTAGGAAAAAAATCTCTCAATTTACTGATAACAATGTTAACTTTACAGTAAAAAAAGTTGTTATATATTAAAATAGATCCAATTACGAAAAATTTCCAATCAATGGTAGTTTCAAATATAGAAATTTTTAATTAACGATATCCATAGCTGAAAATATTTTCATTGCATTTTCCATTCGAAAGTATTTTCAATTTTAACTGTCTTTCTTAAATTGAAAACTTGCATTTTAACTTACATTTTAACTTAAATTTGAACTTTTTAAATGAATATTTTCAATTATAGTTTGAGTTAAACGATTGTACGAATTGAAATTAATTTGATATAAACTTTCAAAGCTTGTTTTTTTTCTTCAAAATAAAATAAAAGTTTTTGTCAGGCGTTTGAACACATGAATAATTGGTTATGCCACGTGTCTAGAAACTTTTCCTTTTTTCGTGCTTACTTTTTTCCTATCGGTGTTTTCTTACATTCTGTTGCTTCCATAAATATTCGATATGTTTCTTTTCGTTCATTCTCTTTGATGTTAGACGTATTGCTGATCGTTAGACATGTTGAGTGCTGAAGAAACGAGGGAAGATCCGTCTTCACGCCTAGGGAAATCAATGAGGGTGAGAGCAGCAGCATCCACGACTTTTCTCTTTCTCTCGACTTATTTTTCACCTTAATATTATTTATTTCTCTTCTCATATCTTCTATAAGCATGTATAAAACCTTTATAAGGAAAAGCTACAAATGTCAATGCTTTCATTCGATTCACTACTTCCCACTTTTTCTTCGTCCCATTTCCTTTCCCCATACAATCTGGACCACTTTTCTCCTATTTTCTACTTTCAAAGATGAAAAGACGTCGAATTCTTTACACGCGCAAATTTTGTCAATGTGCTTCAATTCTAGCAATTATTAGTTGCTTCAAAAAATTGTTGTTATATTTTATTTTTATTTTATTTTATTATACACATTTTTTATTTTACACGGGCTAAGATTTGCCCGTATTTTATAATAACTTATAGTGATAATAATTTATAATCATAATAATTTATACTAACAATAACTTATACTAACAATTTATGCTAATAATTACTTATACTAATATTAATGTGTACTAATAATAATTTATACTAATAATTACTTATACTAATAATAATGTGTACTGATAATAATTTATACTAATAATAATTTATACTAACAATAATTTATACTAATAATAATTTATACTAACAATAATTTATACTAATAATAATAATTTATGCTAACAATAATTTACACTAATAATAATTTATACTAAAAATAATTTATACCAATAATTATTTATACTAATAATTATATATACTAATAATAGTGTATACTAATAATAATGTATACTAATAATAATTTATACTAATAATAATTTATACTAACAATAATTTATACTCAAAATAATTTATACCAACAATAATTTATACTAATAATTATTTATTCTAAAAATAATTTGTACTAATAATAGTTTGTAATAATAATTTATAATTATAGTAATTATATGTAATTCTAATAATTGTGGTTTTAATTATAATGAAAATTGGGAAAATTGTAGATATTTAATCAGTTTTAAAAGTTCCTTCTACTAACATTTTCTAAATTAAAATTTTCGAGTTATTTGAAAAATTCTCAATATGCAATATTCGCTTGATAAATGTTTGCATTTTGCGATCAATGGATTCTATTCATCGAATCAATTACTGAATGGCTAATTAATTATAATTTTATCAGGAAATTGTTCCTGTTGTTCACGAAACAATTTCTATAGCAAATTCCATTAAAGAGGAGAATTTTGATTTTGAAATTATTAAACTAGTTTTACTCCATTTAATTCTGCATTCAAATCGTCACAAATGTGATTAATTTGTCGTATTATAATTCAAATCGCCAAGTCAATGAATACGGTTCCGTATTTTTTTTTACTGTTTCCGTATTTTTTATTGTTTCCGTATTTTACTGTTTCTTAAATGTGAAAATGCTCTTCTATAGAAGAGCTATAGCAAGAATATAAATTAACAAAATATAAATATAATTAACAATACAGAAAAAAAACGAATTTACTCCAATAGTTAATTTATCTTTTAAAAATCGATTTTTTTCCAGTATTAAAAATGTATATTCTTTTTGTGCAAATGTTGTTTTGTAAAAATGTTTTGCAAACATGTTTTGTAAAAATGTTTTCTGAAAATGTTTTCTGAAAATGTTGTTTTGTGAAAGCAGATCCTAGTTTTGTAATAAAATTTGACAAGATCTCGTATAGCGAAATTGCATTGTTTCCCTGTATTTTGAAATTATTGGCCAAAAATAGAATAAACTGGCGCAAGTAAACCCTTTCGATAAAAACAATTTTGAAAAGAATACAGTAAGACAAGAGAGCCGAGGGGGAAATTGTTGACAGAGTAAACTTGTCTTGAAAATAATTCGTCCACGTGTGTTTGTGAAGGGGTTGAAGTAGCAGTCTTGTGAAAAGGGAAAAAAGGAGAGAATCGATTGAGCCGCGCGTCGATAATTGACTTTGTCGAGCACTCGTCGCAATGCCCTTAACGAGCTCTTAATGTTCCTCAGTGTCAGTTAGGCAACAAGGAGGTCGAGGGGGAAATGAGCTGAAACATCTTAGGTGAAGAACCTTGGAAACGCTCGAAAGCAAATGGACAAGGAGACCATTTCGTGGATAAGTGATGGTATAACTGCACCCAGTTTCCAGATAATGGCACGGAAGCACTGGAAAATGCTTGATCAAAAAAGACCTTAACGATGACTCGTCCGGCTAATAAAGCCAACTGGTTTTCTCAACTAACCGTGCCGGTTTCTTTCAACCCTTTTCCATTCTTCCCGCTCCTTTTTTTCAGTCGATACTATTTTCAGGATCAATACATTTTTATCAGGACAATTCTAATATCAGGACAATTCTAACATCAAGACATTTTCTACTAGTGTTGTTACGTTATCTGGAATCGTGGTTATCTGTACTACAAGTTTGGTAACACTAACCTGAATTATGGTTTTATTGTCACAGTTGTAGTTATAGGAACTAGAACTTTGGTTATTTTTACCACTATTGTAGTTGCACTAATCTGAATTCTGGTTGTCTTTACCACAAGTTTGGTTATAGTGATCTGAATTCAGGTTGTTATTACCTATGTTGTAGTTATACTAACTAAAACTTTAGTTATTTTAACTGGAACTTTAGTTATTCTTACCACAATTGTAGTTATGCTAACTAGAGCAATGGTTATTCGTACCACTATTGTAGTTATACTAACTAAAACTTCGGTTATTCGTACCACTATTATAGTTATACTAACTAAAACTTTGGTTATTCTTACCTCTTTTGTAGTTACACTAACTTGAATCCTGGTTATTTTTACCACAAGTTTAATTACAATAACCTGAATTCTGGTTGTCATAACTACTATTGTAGTTACTCTAACTAGGACTTTAGTTATCCTAACTAGGACTTTAGTTATTCTAAATAGGACTTTAGTTATTCTAAATAGGACTTTAGTTATTCTAACTATTACTCTAGTTATTCTAACTAGAACTTTAGTTATTCTTACCACAATTGTAGTTATGCTAATTAGAACTTTAGTTATTCTTACCACAATTGTAGTTATGCTAACTAGAACTTTGGTTATTCGTACCACAATTGTAGTTATGCTAACTAGAACTTTGGTTATTCGTACCACTTGTACGATAGTTATACTATCTAAAACTTTGGTTATTCTTACCTCTATCGTAGTTACACCAACTTTAATTTTGGTTGTTATTACCACTATTGTAGTTATTTTAACTAGAAGCTTAGTTTTTCTAGCCACAATTGTAGTTACACTAACTCAAAATTTGGTAATTCTTACCAAAATTGTAGTAAAACTAACTTGAATTCTGGTCATTTTCATACCAGCATTTAAGTTCTAGTTATCTTATTTTTTTTTTAATTTTTGCTTCTAATGTATGGATTATATACTAAATTGTATATAATTATATACTAAAACCTGGATTTTGGTTATTTTGTTAATAACCTGGATAACCTGGATTCTGGTTATTGATGGTATCGTGGAATTCAACTGTTCAGAAAGAATATCTTTAAATAAACATAGGGAATAATGTCACAGGTATATTCGCAGAAAAATTTCATTGTAAAAAATTTATAACAATAGCTATTTTAAATTGTGGAATACGATATGACGTTGAGAGTAAAAATTGCGATAACTTGACGATATTTTTTGACATACTTCTGACAGGGCTAGAAGGAATACTTCACATTGTTATGTATGTCGAAGGAAGAGAATGCAGACTGGGTACGAAAATATCCTTACTTCTCATCCTTGCCACTCGCCTTCGAAATTCTCCATATAAAAAAACCCAGAGCGTTATTCCAATAAGTAACAATGTTTAATAAGACATTCCAAACCCTGACATGGACATTTTTAAACTTTCAACCTAACCGACTCTCAAATTAAATTTTAAAAAAGAGAGAAAGAAAAAATGCAAGAATGAAAGAAAAATAAAGAAAGACAGAAAGAGGGGGAGAGAAAGAAAAAGTGAAAAAGAGAAAGAGAGAAAGAATATCACGAAATTCCGGGAATGGCAAATAAAGTACAGATATCTGCATATGAAAATAGGCATTCCCTACTAATTTACACGAATAAAGTTTTTATTTATTTTACCGAGTCCATGCAAATGAATCAAGTAAATCGAGTGTGAATAAATTCTTCCGCCTCGGGGACAGAGAAGATTCGACCGTTCAATATATATTCAATTAACTTCCGGCAATTGGCTAATTGAAATATTAGAATTCTTTTTCAAATTTATTTAAAACAATTGAAAATTATTCGACTTTGAAAAATGGTAAAAATGGTAATAAAGAATGGAGCAAACTGTAGTAGATTCTATAAATAGAATACCAAAAAAAGGGCTCAATAGATTAAAAAAATACACATGAAAAGAAAATAATAGAAATGAAAATAATAGGAAACAAAATATTCGTACATTCTTTTTTTTTTTTTGTTAATAATCTGACAATAGTTAACAAATTGTGATTTGAAATGTGATACGGAAATTTTTCTCTAGTTTACTTGAAACGAGAGAACTGATTGATTTTACGAAGAGCGCGAAATAAAAATAGCGGTTGCGCGTTTTGAGAGGTGACTTTTCCGTTGTAAAAGGAGGCAATACGACCCCTTTTCACTTATTCCTCGAAGCACTCTCAGATGACTTTTAGCTTTTCCTCGCTAATCTGAGAAATAGGGAACATTTGCTGAAAAGGTGGATCGACTTCTAATCTCGTCAAATAGAAATTTGTCATTGGGTTTATTTAATCGACCTAGTAATCAGCTTTTCATTCTATACAATTATCAAGTTTACGGAGTTTCATTTCAAAATTCAACTCCAAATTGAATTTTCCCTTTAACAACTGTTTTGTACTTTTTTTCTAATTTTGTACTTTAGGTTACTTTGCTCTTTTCAGATTGAAATAAAAAAAAATTCTCTTCGTTTAAAACTAATTTGGTAAAAAGAAATTTTAAAAAAAATTTTAAAAAATTTTTAAAAAATGTAAAAGATATTTAAATTATTCAATTAGAATGAAGGTTATCAGGTTAATTTAAATTTAACTTCTACTTTTGCAAAATTACGGAAGCCAAAATTCTACTGGCAAATTTACTTGAAGTTTCTTGTCAATAAAAGTGGTAAATGAAGGTGGTCAAATAAAGTGGTATAAAATATTTTTTGTAGAAAAGTATTTTAACGAAAAAGATTTTGCAAATGTAGAAATTAAATTTAAATTATTCAATTATAAACAAGATTATATATTTATAAACAATTATCAATTATAAATAATTATCAATTATAAACAATTATCAATTATAAACAATTATCAATTATAAACAATGATCAATTATAAACAATTTTAAAGGTTAAAGAAAAGGTTAAAGGTTAAAGTTTTATGCACAAGTAGGAATTCAATTTAAATTATTTAATTATAAATAAGGTTATATTATATTAAATTTAAATTATCGAAAGAAATATCAGAATTTAACGATCACTAATAATATAACCTTATTTATAATTAAATAATTTAAAATTAATTTCTACTTTTGCAAGACCTTTTTCGTTGAAATATTTGTTACTAATGAAAATAATTACCACTTTCATTGACAAGAAACTTCAAGTAAATGTCAGTAGAATTTTAGCTGCGGTAACTTTTCAAAAGTAGAAGTTTTTAAATTAACGTTATAACCTTGATTCAAATTAACAATTAATAATTTAACACTTTAAATTTAATTTCTACATTTGCAAAACCTTTTTCGCTGAAATACTTTTGTATAAAAAATATTGCCAAAAAACTAATTACCACTATTATTGAAAAGAAACTTGAAGTAAATGCGAGTAGATTTTTGGCTCTAATAGGGTAGAATTGTACGAGAATAAAATTGCACTAATAGAAGAAAAAAAGTGGAGCAAAAAGCGCAAGTTAATATTAAATCGAAAGTAATGGAATTGGAAAAACGATTTTTATTTCTTTTTTGAAAAATATGGTATAGTGTCCTTGACAAAGGAATCAAAGCGTGAAAAGGTAATAGAGGGATGAACAGATAGCAATATTCCGGATGGACTCTGCTTTTGGATAGAGTGCTCTCACGAAACTGACCCTTAAATAAATTGCTCCCGCCTGTCGGTTCACATATTCTTTCTTCCCAAAGACTGCTAGGGATGGTTAGTTTGATTCTGATAGTACTTGCGTCCTCTTGCATTATGAAGCTTCCCAAATGTTTTTTCCAGCTTACCGAGTCCCTCATTTCATAAGGATTACAAATTTGGTAGTTTAATACTATTTTTCCAGGTCTTTTACCCTTTTTTACTTTCATTTTTTTTCTTCATTTTACCTTGCTTCAGAGTTAATTAGTTCATCATTAGACGTGTGATGTCTAAGAATTCATTTGTTGTTATTTGTAACTTTTTGTATTATTTGTTATTTTTTATATATATTCATTTTCCTGTAGATAGGTTTTTCAACATTCCTCTCATTTTAATGGAAGAATTTTTATATTGAATCATTGTCAATCAATTGTTTCTGTTGACTTCTTTCTATTGCATTTTTTCAGTTGACGTAATTCTTTTGAATTATTTTTGTTAGCTCATGTACTTTTATTGAATCTTTTTGTAATTGAATTATTTCTATTGGATTATTTTTATTGAATTATTTCTATTGAATTATTTCTGTTGAATTATTTCTGTTGAATTATTTCTGTTGAATTATTTCTATTGAATTATTTCTATTAAATTATTTCTGTTGAATTATTTCTATTGAATTATTTCTATTAAATTATTTTTATTGAATTATTTCCATTGAATTATTTTTATTGATTTATTTCTATTGAATTGTTTTTAATCAATTATTTCTGTTGAATTATTTTTACTGAATTATTTCTATTGAATTATTTTTATTGAATTATTTCTGTTGAATTATTTCTGTTGAATTATTTCTGTTGAATTATTTCTATTGAACTATTTCAATGGAATTATTTTTATTCAATTATTTCTGTTGAATTATTTCTAATGAATTAATTTCATTGAATTATTTTTATTGAATTATTTCTATTGAATTATTTTTATTCAATTATTTCTATTGAATTATGTTTATTCAATTATTTCTATTGAATTATTTTCATTGAATTATTTCTTTTGAATTGCTTTTATTTTTATTCAATTATTTCTGTTGAATTATTTCTATTGAAATATTTTTATCGAATTATTTCTCTTGAATTATTTCTAATGAATTATTTCTATTGAATTATTTTTATTGACTTATTTGGATTGACTGATTTCCTTTGAATTATTTATTTTAAATTATTTCTATTGACTGATTTCCTTTGAATTATTTATTTTAAATTATTTCTATTGACTTATTTGGAATGACGTATTTGTAATGACTCATTTACATTGATTTATTTTTTTGACTCATTTCTATAAAATAGTTTTTACTCAATTCTTTCCTCTTTTCTTAAAAACATGCCGTTTTACTTAAAGAGTAATTTTTCAGTTTTCAAAATATCTTTTTGCTTCTAATGTACTTTGGAAGCATTAGATTATAATTTTGAAAGAAACATTGGAAAAGTTACTTTTAAAAAGAGTGAAATTTTCGATTTGTATCGAGGCGGACTTTTGTAAATGAAAAATTGAACATGTGCATTTCATTCAACTTCACGCTCGGGCGCATTGGCAATGTGCTTCTCTTGGCAACTTACCAAGAAATAGGACAGACCTGGAATCTTGTTACCTGTCTCGTACAGCTCTGAGTTAGTTTGTTTCCCAAGGATTTATCACTTGATCGGATTAGTCGAAACGTTGCAATTTCTGTTCGCTTTTATCATTTTCATTCTGACTTTGTATGCACACGACGCCGCGATTTTCTTCAATTAATTTCCTCAAAACATGAATGATTCACCACCAACAAGTTTCCAGTTGATAAACCCCAAAATACCAACTGCGCGTCTTAGTATGAAATACTTTAAAAATAAATAGGAAACGAAAAGTCTATGCGACATGGAAAATAAGGTGGAAACTATGATAAATTACTGAAATGGAAATCGACATAGAAATACAAAAAGAAATACAAAAAGAAATAGAAAATACAAAAAGAAATAGAAAATACAAAAAGAAACAGAAATACAAAAAGAAACAGAAATGCAAATAGAAATAGAATAAATATAAAAAGAAATAGAAATACAAAAAGAAATAGGAATATATAAAAGGAAATAGAAATACAAAAAGAAATAGAATAGAAACAGCAATAGAAATAAAAATATAAAAAATAATAGTTAAAAGTGTTTTGAAATTGTGTTGTAAAAATAGGGAATAAAAAGATTGAATTATCAAAGTATTGGAAACTATTTTATGAGCGTCTGTTCGATTATAGGCAATGGTGTAGAAAATGTAATGAATCGAATATTCTTTTAAGGAGATAATAATTTTTCCTTTAGTTGTGAATGTTTGTGACATAAACAGCTCGATATCAAGGATGAAGGATACAGTCTCTTTTCTGCCTTAGCAGGGAAAGTGGCACCGTTTCCGGTTTAGAAGGACGTTTCCGGACGCGACAGCTTATCCGGCAAATAAAAGAGCCCATAAAGATAGCGAATGGCATCGTCAGGTCCATTTTCGTCGTCCAATAAGCCTTTGGAAAAAATAAGCGTGGATAACCGCAAATAGTGTGATCGGACCGATTTTTTTATTTTATTTGTAGAGCGACATGTGGTATAAAAATTGATTTCACGAATGATAAAACGAGGACGTTGGCGATAATTTTATGAAATGAATCAGGAAACTTATTCAGATGTAATTCAATATAGAAATAAGTCAATAACAAAAGTCAATAACAAAAGTCCATAGAAATAAGTGAAAAAAAATAAGTCAATAGAAATTAGTCAATAGAAATAAGTGAAGAAAAATAATTCAAAAGAAATAAATCGAGAAAAATAAGTCAATAGAAATAAGTCAAGAAAAATAATTCAATAGAAATAAATCAATAAAAATGAATCAATAAAAATAAGTCAAGAAAAATAAGTGAAGAACAATAAGTCAAGAAAAATAAGTCAATAGAAATAAGTCTATAAAAATAAGTAAATGAAAAAAGTCAACAGAAATTAGTCAATAAAAATGAGTCAATAGAAATACGCTAATAGTAAAAAGAAGTCAATAGAAATACGCCAATAGTAAAAAGAAGTCAATAGAAATACGCCAATAGTAAAAAGAAGTCAATAGAAATACGCCAATAGTAAAAAGAATTCAAAAGAAATATGCCAATTGTGAAAAAGTCTATAAAAATTGAACAAAATTAAGCTAAGAAAAAAATTACAATAAAATAAATCAATAGAAATAAGTTAGTAGAAATCATTTAACATATAAATATGTCAAAAGAAATGAGTCAATATAGGAATCATTCAAAAGAAATAAGTCAATAGAAATTAGCCAAAAAAATGATTCAATAAAAATACGCCAATAGTGAAAAAAGTAAAAAAGAAATGAATAATTAAGTTAAGAGACAAATGCCAAAATAAATAAGTTAACAGAAATATGCCAACAGTAAAAAAAGGTCAATAGAAATACGCCAATAGTAAAAAAAAGTCAATAGAAATACGCCAATAGTAAAAAAAGTCAAGAAGAAATTAATAGATTTAAATTAATAGAAAAATGATAATAAAAATAAGTCAATAGAAATTAAATTAGTCAATAGAGATAAGTCAGCAGAAATGGATCATAAAAAATAATGCAATAATAATTCAGTAGATTTGGTCCAATTTGAAGCATTAAATTAAAATAATTTAATAGAAATAGTTCAATAACAAAAGTCAATAGAAAAATTTAATAGAAAAATCCAATAGAAAAATCCAATAGAAAAATTCAATCGAAAAATTCAATAGAAATAATTCAATTCAATTTTTGTTGAATTGTTTCTATCGAATCGTATATAAAGAATAATCCTCATTGAAATATTTCTCTGAAATTATGATATAAATAATGAATTATTTATAACTGTTCCCACAAGAAAGTAAAATTGAATTAAAAAACCAGGCAATAATTGTCAAAACAAAGAAGCGAAAATCAAATAATCAATATGAACTCCTAATTGAACGTTGATAGATTGTTTATTTGTTTCTTGTTAGTTGTCGTTGGAATTTAAAGAAAATGTGGATTTCCCAGGAGTGATTTTGCTAGTGCGGTGACACTTTCTCTGTTTGATACATTTATAGAGAAGTGGATATGTAAATGCCGTATAAATGAAACTGAATTCGTGAAACACGAAAATCGAGTGCACTCTTTGTCCAAGTATAGTGTAGGCTCGAGGGTAACATCGATGCTCTAGATTTCATCCCTGAGCACAATCCACTTTGAATTTCAAGCAACTTGCTTGATGGAGCATAGGAGATAATTGAGTGCAGATGGATTTTCGCATTTCGATTATTCTGATTGCTTTGACTTCGATTTTACACCATTCTCAAAGAGAAATAACATTCTGCAGCTGAAATAATCATAATTTTATGCAAATATACAAATTTAAAACGAGTTGCATTCAATTTTGAATAAATACTCTTTTAATTACTGGCTTCCTCAACTCAGACTATTTTCAAATTGTTGTAATTTCAGTTATTTGGAGCTTTGATTAAAAATAGACTTCAGTTCTCGTGTAAATTAATTTTAGCTGTTAGTATTCTCAGACAATAGTTTCAGAATATTTTGTTCTCGTGAGAGCGAAATAACAAAATAACGTGCGGATAATAATAATGCTTTTCTTTGATAATAATTTTATTAAATTATGCATAGATTATCTGTAGATAATCTATAGATCCATAGATTATCCATTATCCATAGATTATCCATTATCCATAGATTATACATTATCCATAGATTATACATTATCCATAGATTATCCATAGATTATCTACAGATAATCTAAATCTAATCTAATTTATCTAATCTAATTTAGATTAAAAATCTAAATTTCTTAACAAATTTTCTTCTTTTTTGTTACAGGTGAGTCGATGTTGATTTTCGTAAGCATTTCGGGAGTACTGTAAGTCAGAATAAGGTTTTTATAAATTTGAAAAAGGACAATGACAAGGAGAGTAACAATTATTTAATTAATTAAATATGGTAATTAATTAAACAGGGTAATTACTTGAATAGGATAATTAATTAAATAGGGTATAAACTACTTGAATAGGGTAACTACTTGAATAGGGTAACTACTTGAATAGGGTATTTCATTAAATAGAGTAATTACTTAAATATTAGGGTAATTAATTAAATAGGGTAATTAATTAATAATATAAAAGTGCTGTATATTTAATAACAATTGTATTTAAAACTACACAAAAGTGCATCAACTAACAATTTTTCATATTTGGCACAGTTCTACATAAATTAAACATTGATTCGGCATCGTAAAAGCAATCGCTCGAGTTTATTATTAATACTGAAAAACGACCGGTCCTAGTTTCATAAATCAAAGCTTGGAGAATCGTTAGTAGGACAAAACCAAAAAGTTGTTTGCAGAAGCGAATCGACAGTGTATGACGAATATATCAGTTGATATGCGAAACTCGATCATAATCAATCAAATGGTATATTTATTCACAAAATTTAACTAAGCTCGCAAATTGCCGTAATTGAAAATTAGCTTTAAAATAGTATACCTACACTGGTAGTTACATAACAATTATGTAACGTTATTTAAATACTTCTGGACCGGAAATATTTTTGAGTTCAATATAAAAGTGCAATCAATTATTAGTAGTAAGAAACAATGGGAGTGTCAAAAACAAATGTAGTTAACAAAAAAGTGTCAAAAACAATTCTAATTACCAAAAAAGTGTGAGAAACAATTGTAGTTAAAAAAAGTGTCCAAAACAATTGTAGTTAACAAAAAAGTGTCAAAAACAATTGTAGTTGACAAAAAAGTGTCAAAAACAATTTTAATTACCAAAAAAGTGTCAGAAACAATTGTAGTTAACAAAAAAGTGTCAAAAAAAATTGCAATTACCACGAAAGTGTCAAAACAAAAGTACCAAAACAGTAATAGGAAGTAATAATAGTAGCAAGTAGTGTTATTAGAATCGAAGTAGTAAAAACAAACAAATAGTTCCAAAACAGTGGTAGAATAAAAAACAATGAGAAAGTCGTTAAAGAAAGGAACGCACATTTAAGAATAATGCGGATAATGAGAGAGGAAAATAAGTAGTGTAGTTGATGATGGAATATGCATCCTATCAATACGCACATTGACAAAGGATAGTGGACAATCAATTTAGCAGAAGCAGCAGCAGCTTTGCTTGAGTTGGCTTTGTTTGTATTCTGTGAAGGCCGAACGGGTTGGAAGCGACCGCAGAAAGCTGTGAAAACCAGACTGGTGAATACAAGTCCATTTCCGGAGTTGAGATGCTGGACTCAGTTTTAAACGGCTATTCGAGTCGCTATCACGCCCAGTCCAGCAAATAACTTCTTGCCAACGTGTTGCTGGCACTCTGCCATCCACACTTGGTTTCAAATACACTGACCCTACGAAACGCTTAGTCGCACCCTTGCACGTGACCGGAAATGGAAGCAACGTTATTAGTTGATCGCACCTTTAAATTTGCTTTTTCATTCAACATGTATCTCTGGCGTTTATTTAAATTCTTTCCAATGTGACTATAAACGTATATAACATCCAACATGACTATAGACATATATAACACCCAACAAGACTATAAACATGTATATAACACCCAACATGATTATAAATATATATAACATCCAACATGACTATAAATATATATAACATCCAACATGGTTATAAACATATAACATCCAACATGGTTATAAACATATAACATCCTCTGAAGAAAAGTTAAAGCTGATTAGAAATTTACGTGCAAGTTTAGAGAATTACAAATGTGAGCACAAGTTTAGTTAACTGCAAATTTAGATATTACAAGTCTTAATTTATAATTTAGGTTACACAAGTTATAAATTTGGATTGTTACAATTTTGAGTTGTTATAAATTTGAGCTGTTACAATTTTGGGTTGTTACAAATTTGGGTTGTTACAAATTTGGGTTGTTACAAATTTGGGTTGTTACAAAATTGGATTGTCACAAATTTGAATTGTTACAAATTTGGGTTGTTACAAATTTGGATCGTTATAAATTTGTGTTGTTACAATTGTGGGTTGTTACAAATTTGGATCGTTATAAATTTGTGTTGTTACAATTGTGGGTTGTTACAAATTTGGATGATTGTTTATTTAGTTATTATAAAAGCAGGAAAATGTAACTTGTAGTAAAGTTGCTTTTTTTAGTGTTTGATGTGAATTTTCGCCATTTATAGTTTGATGATTAAAAATTTGTATAAATAGATAAATCGGCAAAGCATAGGGGAATAGTTTGATTTCAGTTTATTGATTTTGGAGATATATCTGATCTGAAATGCGAAATCGTGATATTCAGCCAGGTTATAGAAAGATAATATCGCTCTGTTCGATTATTGGAAGCAAAAATATCTCACTCGGAATTCGTGGCATATTTTATACAATATATTATTATCCACAGATATCAAATTATTTGAAAGGAAAACCATTTCGCGGTGAAACTTAAATTCCAGAAATTAAAACATCGGTTTTGCACAATATTCGGTACAATGAATTAATGAACTTAATTGTAGTAAATAAATACTAAATAGTAATAAATGAATATACTGCAAAGTGCCAAATGAATACTAAATAGTACTACATAAATACTAAATAGTACTACATAAATACCAAATAGTACTACATAAATACCAAATAGTACTACATAAATACCAAATAGTACTACATAAATACTAAATAGTAATAAATTCTGAATAGTAAGAAATTCTGAATAGTAATAAATTCTAAATTCAATAGAAATATTAACAACGCGCATGGACAATTTTCAAAAAATCAAAAGAACGTGATTAATTTACGATAAAGAAAAATGCTTCAGGGATTGTTGGAGACTCAATTTCGATATTCTCTGTTGCCGTTTGTTACGCGATTGCATCTTGTCAGGATCTTGGCGCGAGGTGCACGCGACTTGTGAAAAATCGCGGAGTTGCACGAATATAGTTGACAGGACTGGTTAATAAATTGGTTGGCGGAATGGTGCGATACGAGCGAATAGTTGGTCTCATTGGTTTTCTGGTAGGTGGGCGGGTGATTTCATGGCGACTCAGTTAGGACCGGCGGTTATTGATGAACCTCCACCCATCCTCTGATCGGGACACTCTTCACTCGAAACGTCACAGCCGTTTGTCCAGCATCGTCCACTCAAGTAGTCCATAGACCAGAAACAGAGTAGAGATACGGAAAAAAAATATTTCCCTCGCGGAATAGTAAAACATTCTGAAATTTGAAGAATCACTTAAATTCTACTCATTGTTATTGTCAAATTCCACCCATTGTTGTTTAACATTCTATTCATTGTTCGTCATATTCTACTTATTGTTAGTCAAATTCTGGCATAATAAGTAGTTTAATTGAACACTTTTATTCAGCTTTGAAAACTGAAGCGAAAAGTCCTGTTTCATTTTTTGCTATTGTCAGTAGTTTAAAAGTTACAAAGCGTCAAAGTTGACGAATCGGACGCAAGCTACATGAGAAAAGTGGGCGGAGATTCGAGCCCCACTCGAAACATTCGTATACGCTCCGCCCACATTCTCTCACGTGAACGAAAGGCTTGAGTGGGGGCTTACGCTCCGCCTACATTTTCTCCTGTAGCTAGCGTCCGATTGGCCAACTTCGAACCTAAATAACTTGAAAACTAGTGACATTATCGAAAAGTGATTCGGGACTTTTCGATTCAGTTTTCGAAGCTCAATATTATTGTTCAATTTCTTCATAACTTTGTTATTAATGCATTGTAGTGCATTTTAGTGCATTGTAATGCAATGTAATGCATTATAATCTATTAGGACACGTAATAGAGAAAGTTCTTGATTTTAGAAAGAATCGTAGTAGAAAAAACTTTGCATAGAGATGAGTTGGGGTTGAAACATCATTTTGAATCCTGAGACCATTCAGAACAGGAGACATCCTGGTTGATATTGTCTAACCATACGTCCAGTTTACAGTAATATCTAGCAGCATACGTGTATCGGTTTACAGTCGCACTTAAAACACTGTTTTCGGAGTTATATCCTCGTTCATAGGCTCAACAGCTGTTTCAAATTATCTTTCCAATTGCACCGTTTTCCCAAACAAATATATTACACTATATAACTAAATTACACTAAATAACTATACACGCATCTTTATGTGTTTTTAAAATCGCTTGAAAATAATTTCAATGTGCCATAAAGCTTGTTCTATGAGGGGACAGCAATGAAAACGTGTACGGTTAAAATAAAAGCAATCTGCATAAACGAAAGTTAATATTCATAAATAAAGGCCATATACATGAATAAAGACAATATACATAAATGAAAACAATATACATAAATGAAAACAATATACATAAATGAAAACAATTTACATAAATGAAACCAATATACATCAAAGAAAACAATATACATCAATGAGACAATATACATCAATGAGACAATATACAAAAACTATCAAATTGATCACAAAATCTTCCGCGATTTGATATTTTTGATATCAACGTGATACTTTTAAGTAAAGCGTGTAAACACGCTCGAATAAATGTGCATGAATATACATAAACGCGATATAGAGAAATGAAAGTGAATAAGCATAAATTTAGTAAATGTGCGTAAATGAAAGCAATGAAGTAAAAGCACCCTGAGAAACGATGTTCTCAAATCCCGAGATTCTTGTCAATTCCTTTCTGAGGGCGAAAGTAGCTGCTTTTAGAAACTTTGAAAGCATAAAAATGAGTAGTTGGCGTTGGTTACGACTTATAAAGACCGGGATAACTATTCTCTCGGAAATGCAGCTATCTCAATGATATTTAAAGCATGCCATTTTGTAGTTTACAACCGGCTCAGGTAGTGCTGCTGGTAATAATAGGCACCTGAGCACACCAAACGCTAGCACTTACCCTGTCTTTGCCAAGGTGCACGCACTATAAACCCAGTAACGACGGAAGTCACAGTAATCGAGTTTCCCCTCGACTCCTTGGTAAGCAATCCAGCTTGCAATATTACCCTGCAGGCAACTGACTCCGCCCTTTGACCTATTATTACGCTTAATTAAGAGAATCGCAGATAATACTTTAATATGTGGTTATCGCACGCTCACCACCGCACAAAATTGATAATAATGTACAAACTTGCATGTAAACAGCTCTAGACCTTTATGATAGCACGTCTTTCTCATGTAATATACATTAGAGTTTATGCATGTGAGACCGCGAAAATTTTATGGCATCGTGCTGTCGAGGTTTGGCTGTTTACCGCATTTTCAAAGACCTCCACGCGTGAGATTGTCCCTCACGTGGAAAACACGAAACTGCTTCCTGTTTCCAATTTCTGTCACGTTGGCTTAAATGGCTTTTAGTTTAAATGAAAACGGCGAGAAAATGACAAGACACTGGCAAATAAATTATTATCAAGTGAATATGGGAAACAGTATTTTCTCAGTCGAGATATGTTCGAATTCAAAATTACGAATTTTCAATTCGCACATAATGCAACATTTGTTTGGTACTTAAAATTACATTATTATATGTGACGCAACATTATTTGTTTGTTACTTAAAATTACATTATTGTATGTGACGCAACATTATTTGTTTGTTATTTAAAATTACATTATTATATGTAACGCGTTCTAAAGAAAGGGACCTTAGAAAGAAAAAAATGTAGGTTATGTTTGTAGGTTATGTTTATGTTATGTTATAGTAGTTTTTACTTGTTTAAACCTTTTTTAATTTATGTAGAAGGGTTAATTATTTCCACCTTCAATTATTTGCTTCTAAGGTCCCTTTCACCAGGGCGCGACACATGCAATAAGGGAGATTTAAAACCAGACAGTAGAAAAAGCAAGCATAGTCAGACCAACGCAGTAAGTAAGAAGGATTTAAAGTCAGACAATAGAGAAAGCAAGCATAGTCAGATCAACGCAGTAAGTAAGAAGGATTTAAAGTCAGACAGTAGAGAAAGCAAGCATAGTCAGACCAACGCAGCAAGGCAGAATTAAAAAGTAGAAAAAACATACATAGTCAGACGAACGCAGAAAGAAATATTTTTAAGGAATGAGTAGAAAAAGCAGTTATAGTCAGACAACCCTTGTAAAAGCTTTTAAACCAGACAGAAGAAAAATCAAATATAGCTAGACGAATGGAGTAAAAAACCAAGCAGTAGAAATGGCAAGTATAGTCTACCCAAAGTAGTGAGACAAAATGAAAAAGTAGAAGAGACAAAAATAGTCAGATCAATGGACTAACAAAGATTAAAATCAGTCAGTAGAACAAACCAGCATAGTCAGACGAACGCAATACAAAATATTTAACACCAGACAGTAGAGAAAGCAAGTATAGTTAGACAAACACAGCAAGACAGAATTAAAAAGTAGAAAAAGCAAACATAGTCAGACCAGTACATTAAGAAACATTTAAAACCAGTCAGTAGAAAAAACAAGCATAGTCAGACCAACGCAGAAAGAAAGGTTTAAAATAAAACAGTAGATAAAGCAAAAATTGTCAGACCAAATGAAGCAGTGGCTTACCTCTTCTACTGTCTTATTTTAATTTTTTTTGCTTTGTTGGTCTGACATTGTTTGATTTTTCTACTGCCTGACTTTAAATCTTTGCTACTACGTTGGGCTGACTATGCTTGCTTTCTCTACTGTCTGACTTTAAATCCTTCTTTCTTACTGCGTTGGTCTGAATATGATTGCTTTTTCCACTGTCTGGCTTGAAATCTTCCTTACTGCACATAAGGTATTTCTAAATTGATTTTTGAACACTCTTATCGGCTGTTATAAATGATTTTGAAATATTAAAAATGAAAACAAAAAAGGTTAAAAATAATTATATATAATTATATATAATTAAAAAAATTATATATAATTATAAAATAAAAATAATATATAAAATGAAAGAAACACTAAAAGCTGAATAAAGAAAATACTATAAATGAAGGTTCGTTTAAAAATTGTAAATAAAGAAATTTGCAAATTTACATTTGAAATGGTTTCCCATGAAAAAGTGATACGAAAAAAGGGAAAGAAGGAAAGAACATTATGACTTTTCGATAATGAATTTACTTGTTTGACTGGAAAAAAGAATCAAGGAACAATGATAAGATAGAAAAGGATATTAAAGTAATGCGTAAGGGGATTTATAGACTCATAAAACCGGTACGATTTGACTGGACCCTAGTATTGGTGAGCTGGATTTAAATGGATAATAGTTAAATCGGTTTCACATTAACTAAATACAGTTAAAACGGCATATCGACTACTGTTCAGTGCACCTCCTACAATACACAGCGTACACCAGTAATCTCGAATAATTTCATTGTTATGTTGCTTATAAAACTCCCAGAAACACCTTTTCTAATCGAAATTTTAAAACCGCGGAGTAAAGGAAATTCGTATCTCTTTAACGATTGTTTTTTCTATTGTACGTAAATCGAATGTATTTTTTTTTGTACGTAAATCGAACGTATTTTTTGGTACGTAAATCGAATGCATTTTTTTTGGTACGTAAATCAAACGTATTTTTTTGGAAAGTAAATCGAATGTATCTTTTTGCACGTAAAAGGAACGTATTTTTTGGAAAGTAAATCGAATGTATTTTTTTGTACGTAAATCGAATGTATACTTGTTTGTTCACGATTGTATGTTTTCTGTACGTGAATGTATGTTTTTTGTACGCAAATCGAAATAAGGGAATGGCGGTTTTTTGCAGTTTTAATGGAGGTAAAAAAACACTTAAGATGATTAGCTCGTAGTAAAAGGGGAAAGGAACTGAATAAGAGGGAAAAAAATTTACATTTTCTGGCTTTGGAAGTCGAGGGAAAGCTTTTTTCCATTTTATTTGCTCAGTGATTTTTCAAGGTGCTTTTTCGTTCCACGATTCGACATATCAGTGTCGTCTTTATTCAATTTTACTTTCTGGAATCATTCGCTCGGAGAAGCCAGTTACATTACCACTCTTAACCGGCTTTTGCTCAGTCTCGTTTCGCTCTTCTTTTCGAGTCCTCATAACATCCTTTAGACCTTTTCAACATTTTCAATCACATCGAGACTCTCGTGAAATCCTCTTCACTTTTAATTTTCAATTCACGCTAAACGTCTCACAAGAAAATGGGTTACCACATTTTTGACTAAACAATCAGTTCTTATATGAAAAGTTCTCTTAGAAGAAAAATTCCCTTAAAACAGAAGTTCTCTTAAAATAGAAGTTCTCTTAAAACAGAAGTTCTTTTAAAACAGAAGTTCTCTTAAAACAGAAGTTCTCTTAAAACAGAAGTTCTCTTAAAATAAAAGTTCTCTTAAAACAGAAGTTCTTTTAAAACAGAAGTTATCTTAAATCAAAAGTTCTCTTAAAACAAAAGTTCCCTTAAAACAGAAAATCTCTTTCTTTAAGTTAAAGTAAGTTACTTAAATATAAATATAATAAACTTGATTGATAATTCCTTATTTCCGACATTATTATTGTTATTATGCATTTCAATGATATTTTAATAAATTAACAACAAATTAAAGTAATCAATAACATATTCATTTCTAAAACAATAGTTTTGGATATTTATTTTCGAATATAATTTATAGAATTTCTTGATTGAGAATCGAATATTTGTTAGCAAATATTGAAAGTTCAGTGGTAGTCAAAAGGAAGGAAGAAAGCTAGTTAAACTCTAGATTGAAATGGTGAGGTTTCTAATGCGTATTGACATTTTACCAATAATACCCACGGGGCGTGTATGTCGAATAATAAATTAAGAGTTTTTTTCAACATACAGGATAGCTTCTAAAATTAATCAAAAGCGGAAAATATCAAACTCATTGTTGTCTAGAATGTAAAACTAAACGTGTAAAGATGACCAAAGTGTAAGCTAAATCATTAATCAACACTGAAAACATTTTTAAAATAAATTATTGTTAATACAAAAAAAAAATTATTTCAATTATTATAATAGCAAACAATGCTTCCCTATAAGGGAGCAAAACCTAAATAGTAGTAATGTCAATTTTTTATTGTGCACTGAGGGTACTCGTATTCACTGCTGCCAGCGATGTGTGTTGATTGAAACAAAGCAAAATAGAAAATAACTCATTGTTGGCATTAATTAATATCGAAACTGCGTCTTGGTCGTTTATTATCATTTCATTTTTCTCTTTTAATTTTCCTCTGCGTTCCCTTTTTCCATCACACGGTCTCTTTTCTATTGCTTTTCTACTTTTTTTTATTTATTTATTTTTTTTTCTCCAACTGAGAAGCTGCAATTACAGACACGTTCATTTCTTTCAAGAGTCACGTGACCCAGAAGCATTCTGTTCATTCCTCATCCTACGATTCGCAAACTTTTTATCTCCACCGAAGAAAAGGGAAGCAAAAAATTCACTTACATTGATAAGTTAATAATTGGTCAGCCAGCGAATAATTTGCATTTGGTTGTACGAATTTTATTACAATTCGTACAAATGCAAATTGTAGTAGTAATTGCAATGGTACTTGCAATAGTAATTATAGTATAAGTAGTATTATAGTATTTATAGTATAGTATTATAGTAATTATAGTAATTATAGTAATCATAGTATACAAATTTTCAGAAAAAAATCCGAAATTCCTGAAAAATCTGTAATTCAAATACTTGCCAATATCCAGAATTCAAATATTAACTCTGAGGTTTAAACTCTTGGAAAAGATTAAGAGCCGGAAAAGTTTGTCGTGGCGGTTTTGAAGTTGAGGTCCGAATTTAATTTAGAATTGAACGCGGAATATTAATTTTTAACGAGAGAGTAAACTGGCAAATCGATGAGATTGTCGAGATAAGATGCTTAACCAAAGAACATAGTTATTCGCTATTGAAGTCAAACGTGAGAGCTGCGTTTGCTTAAGTAGTTCGAACCAAAGTTACCGTTGAGAAACGAAAGTTTCGCCTTTGATGGGAAATCTCGAGGATCTCGAGAGCAGAAATAGAGGGTTGCGAGATAAACGTGTCGGGTTATAAAAAACGTGAAAAAAGAAGGAAGGAGATCAAGGAGACGAATAAGACGTCGAGGAGAAAGAAGAAAGTTCCTCTAAGGTAAAGCAAAGACGAAAAATCCTTGAGCGTGAAAGAAGTTAGACACTGCGGTTCTTGGAATTCTAATGAAAGTGCTTTTACTGTCGCCTGTTGCTTCCTTAATATATAAAAATTTCGCGAGCTAAATTGTCTCCTCTCGATTTACTGGACTTTTTTTCGAAATTTTTACTTATGAATGCATTTATTAACAAGAAGTTGGCTCCGTGAGGTATAACAATTTTTGAGCATGGAGAACTGAAGAAAATCTATTTTTAATCTAATCTTATTCTTCATCTAATCTTATTCTTCATGTAATCTTATTCTTCATCTATTCTTATTCTTCATCTAAAATTAAGAATTTATGTGACACGATCTGAAGAAAAGGACCTTAGAAGCATTTGAATATAGGTTATGTTTACTTGATATGTATGTTTAGTTTAGTTTTATTATTATTATTTAGATGTTTAGTTTTAACTTGATAAATACTTTCTTTTTAATTATTTGCAACCAAAATAGGTTTTTCTTCAATAGATTTTTTTCAAATAGGTTTTTTTCTATACTATCGAGAAACATTGTTTCTGTCAGCAGATAAATAAAAATGAAACTTTAATCAAGTTACAACTGTCAGCGAATATAACCTATTTTCAAATGCTTCTAAGGTCCCTTTCTTTATCGTGTCATATACTAACTATGTAAAATATATTCGAATTTTAAGAATAAGACAGAAGGTACCTTATGCGCTCTTGAATTAAAGTACCTTTTTTCAGCTATATATTTATTTTTTAAAAAAAGACCTGGTTGAAGTCCGCAACGTTTTGTCAACGATTAAAAAAAATTAATACATCACCAAGTGGAATATTATAAAAATTACTGCTTACAATATTTTTTAACAAGATTTGTTAAATAAAATACATTTCAAAAAATCTTTTGAGGTAAAAATTGGAAAGAAAAAATAAATAGAAAAATAATTTTAGTTTAAATCGTTGGTCAAAAACGTCGTGGACTTCAACTTGCTTAAAAAAGCTCGTCTCGAATAGAGTATGTAAATAAGCAAATTTCAAAAAGTCTATCTCGATGCGTACAAATAAATAAATTTTCAAAAAAGTGGTCTCCAAGAGGGCATAAATTTAAAAAAATAGTCTCAATGCGTGTAAATAAATAAATTTCAAAAAAGTGGTCTCGAAGAGGGCATAAATTTAAAAAAAAATAGTCTCAATACGTGCGAATAAATAAATTTAAAAAAAGTCTCGAAGAGTGCATAAAAAAATAGTCTGAATACGTGCAAATAAATAAATAGTCTCAATACTTGCAAATAAATAAATTTAAAAGAACAGCCTCGATGCGTACAAGTAAACAAATTTAAAAAAACCACTGCGTGCAAATATATAAATTGACAAGAAAATAGTCTCGACAAATAAATAAATTTCGAAAGAAAAAGTGTCTCGAGGTTTGCGGGGAGCTTTTTAGTATCTAGAATACGAAGGAAGGAAGTCTCCCCAGGAAGTTGATCTTGATTGGATAATTTCAATGTGTTCTTTTTACAGCTCGGCACTTTCGTGACTCGAGTAAAGCCAGGTTTAATCTTGGAGAGCAAACTATGTCAACAATGGAATCGGATTAGCGAGTTGGCGTGCCGTATCGCGGTGGTATCGAATCCCAACCCCTGTTCTCTACCCACCCTTGCTGTTCTGGCAGACGAACATGGGATGAAGGGGGGGTCGGGCAGAATCATGCAGGTGGCGAAAAGGGGCTGCTCTTTCATCCAGTAATGGTTACAGGCTCAACAGGTCACGTTCACCCCCAAGGGGTGAGTGTGATTTCACGTCCTGGCTTCCACCCCGACCCTCCCCCCTAAACTTTGTCTTCTTCTAACCCACTTAACACTTATTATCCATTAAAAAAAGGCGAAAAAAACCAGAGATGTTTAATTTAAATTACTGCGAAAATGTCTTATCGAGTTCGCTAGAATCAACTACGCAGGAGAATTAATTTAGGAAAATTGATAAAGTGTCTTTCTTTTTTTTCTTGTTCTTCTTTTTTCCGTTTTCGTATTTTGCATCTTTTTGTGTTTTCCCCTCTTGTATTTATTATTTTTTTCTCTTTCTTTTTATTTTTTCTTTCTATTTCTTTCCTCCTATTTTTTTCTATTTCTTTCCTTCTATTTCTTTCTTTTTATTTCTTTTCTCCTATTTTTTTTCTATTTCTTTCCTTCCATTTCTTTCTTTCTATTTTTTTCTTTCTATTTTTTTCTATTTCTTTCTTTCTATTTTTTCTTTCTATTTTTTTCTTTCTATTTTTTCTTTCTATTTTTTTCTATTTCTTTCTTTCTATTTTTTCTTTCTATTTTTTTACCAAGTTGAAGTCCACAACGTTTTTGATCAACGATTTAAATTAAAAATATTTTTCTATTTATTTTTTCTTTCCAATTTTTATCTTAAAAGATTTTTTGAAATGTATTTTATTTAACAAATTTTGTTAAAAGAAATTGTAGGCAATAATTTTTATAATATTACGCTTGATGACATATTAATTTTTTTTAATCGTTGACAAAACGTTGTGGACTTCAACCAGGTATTTTTTTCTTTCTATTTTTTTCTTTCTATTTTTTTCTTTCTATTTATTTCTTTCTATTTTTTCTTTCTAATGCTTTCTTTCTTTCTATTATTTGTCTACTTTTACGGAAAGTAATTGTTTATTCCGATTTGGGAGAAATTTTGGAAATAGACGATAAATGCGGATTTCGATAAAATGTGGAAGCCAAAACAAATGTAACGAAAATGTCGACAGAGATGTTAATTATAGTTCCATGAATATGCCTCGATTCATTGCACTTTACAGCAGCCGTTGATAATAATTAGTAGTAATGGGAACATTTCACGAGAAATCGATTATGGAAAATTGCGATGTTACTTGTGCCTTCAACATACACGCAATGTGGAGAATAATAAAGCACAATTAGATCGAAAAATGAACTTCATTTTACTGAAACGCTTACTAGAAACTGTGTTATGAAAACTCGACCCATTTTCCCGGAAGTCTTTAAAACCATGTTAGTTAATTAAATTCAATTTCTTTCTCTTCAATTGAAAGATTTTTATTTTTCACTTTTATTCTTTTATTTTTCTAACTCTCATTCTTTTTTTAGCTTTCTTTTTTTAACTTTCATTCTTTTTTTAACTTTTATTCTTTTTTTAACTTTCTTTTTTTTAACTTTCATTCTTTTTTTTTAATTTTTATTCCTTTTTTTAACTTGAACTGTTTTTTAATGTTCAAACTTCTTTAAGTTTCATTCCTTTTTTTAACTTTCACTGGTTTTTAATGTTCAATCTTTGTTAATTTTCATTCCTTTTTTAACTTTCACTGTTTTTTAATGTTCAATCTTTTTTAACTTTCATTCCTTTTTTTAACTTTCACTGTTTTTTAATGTTCAATCTTCTTTGTTAACTTTCATTCCT
Source organism: Ganaspis sp. Gsp50 (assembly GCA_011057455.1). Classification (NCBI taxonomy): domain Eukaryota; kingdom Metazoa; phylum Arthropoda; class Insecta; order Hymenoptera; family Figitidae; genus Ganaspis; species Ganaspis sp. Gsp50. The sequence goes on along the minus strand of WNHD01000145.1, from coordinate 29,756 downwards.
TTTTTAACTTTCACTGTTTTTTAATGTTCAATCTTTGTTAACTTTCATTCCTTTTTTTAACTTTCACTGTTTCTTAACGTTCATTCTTTTAGTTTCCATTTAGTTTCCATTTCTTTACTAAAACTTTACTTACATTTCTGAGCTAGATTTGAGGATTTAATTCTCATTGCAAAGTTACTATTGACGCAATGAGGAAGATTTTATTTTAGCAAAACAGGCGTTTTATGTAAACTTTACAGAGGGAATTTTTCAACAGAGTTAGTAGCGAGATGTAAGACAATGGATCTTAAGACTGAAAAATTTAGCAATGTTTACGACTGTTGTCCTTTTACGAGCATCGATTACTCAAGTAAACAGCATCCCCCTTTTTGTACTTTGTGAAACAAGATGGTCTTTCAAGAACAAGTGTCTTTTCTCAAGTGCCTCAAAAGGATTCAGGATATTGCTAACAATAAGACTTGCACTTACACCTGGTATCCCGTCTTAAAACCCTTTTTCTTAATTAAAAAATACTCCAAACATCCTTTCTGTTAAAACAATCGAAATTCCACTTTCGAGAATGATGTCCTTTTTATAACATAATTCTCATTGTGCTACAAAAGTCCATCCAGGACTTGCTTTTCATGCCCAGGGACAACAAAATGTTAAAACAAGAATTGAAAGTCAATATTTGTTGAGTAAAATAATATTTTATAATTTATATTTTAATGTTTTATTTTTTACTATTTTATTTTTTAATATTTTATTTTTTACTATTTTATTTTTTACTATTTTATTTTTTAATATTTTATTTTTTAATATTTTATTTTTTAATATTTTATTTTTACAAATCTAAATTTTTAAAAATAGAAGAATAAAAATTTCGTTCATTTGAACATTCGGAACTTTATTTGCCTTTAATATAGCACTTGCAAACTTCTGTTGATTAAATTTAGCCGACTAACATGTTTACATATAATCATCAGTTGTTTATAAGTAACCGTTTAACTCGGTTAAATTCAATAACCCAGTTTGCAGATGCTACATTATTCATTTTCTATTTAGTTATATTTATTTCTAAATTAATAATAATTAGTAATAATTAATAATAATAATTAATAATAATAATTAACAATAATAATTGATAATAATAATTAACAATAATAATTAATAATAATAATTAATAATTTCTACATCAATAATCCAGACCTTTTTCCTAATTCTAAAGTTTAGTTCTAATCGTCAGTTGAAAATTCAGCGGGTGTTAAGAAGGGATTACTGTATTAAATGTTAGATGTAGTTGAAGAGAATTATTGAGAAAATCGATTGGGTTGTCAGGAAAGAAAAAGGTAATATTCAAGCGGGATAAAAGGTTGCGGAGAAGATGAAAAAAGCGCTATTCACGTGATACAGATTAAAAGTTGCTCTCGATTTTTCAGCAAGGCAGGCGATGAGTTTGCCATTATTGGGATCTAAAGGACCCAATATGTCCGGCAGATGAAGGGCAAAGTAGCCAAGAACCTAAAGTGGGTTGTGGAGGCAAAAGTGGGTATTGTGGTGGATCCAAGGGACACTTCCGGTTTTATTATCCCTTTTTGCCTTTCTCAGAGGCCATTTTCTGGGGTGGATGGATCTCGGTCGCTTAACCCCGTCAAAGATGTCCATTTTGCTGTCGCCTTTTTTTGCTTGCAAGAAGACGACCGCACCTTCACCCCAGAAAGTGAGATGGCAGCAGCAAGATTTATGGGCGAGTGGTTTGTAATAAAATACCATTCGTGCACAAGTGATTTTTAAATCCACTGACACTGGGGTCTTGAAACTTTTTCTCGATGGCTGCACCTCCTTATATACTCGTTCCATGTTTATCCTCGTACATGAAATACTCTCTGATCCCACATATCTGTTGGACCATGTCTTCTTCTCAGCTCTGCGGTTATCCCTCTACTTCTGTGTTATCATATTCCAATATTTCGCTATAAATGTCATCTCGAGATACGGAAGCTCCAGCATTTCAAAAAGCGTTCACAATCTTACGGTTTCGAATAGGACAATGCAAAGATTTTACTTTTGTTTTTTAAACGTTTAATGTTAGTACAAACTAATTGAAGAAAATTTATCTACGAGGATGCAATTTAGACTTTTATCACTTCTGTCAAAAGTTTTCGAAAAATGAATGAAAGAGTGAAAGAAAGAATGAATGAAAGAATGAAGAAAGAATGAAAGAGAAAATGAAACAAAAAATGAAAGAAAGAATGAATGAAAAAATGAATGAAAGAATGAATGAAAGAATGAAAGAAAAAATGAATAAATGAAAGAAAGAACGAATTAAAGAAAGAAGAAACGAATGAGTAAATAAACGGACTTTAAAAAGCAAAACCGAAATTAAAAATCAATTGGGCCATTGAGCGATTTGCGTTTAATACCTTGAAAATGGAATAGCACCTTAGCGTATCTGGCTTTTAATTAAAAGCTTTAAAAGAGCATCATACAATAGTGGAAAAGCTGGAAAATGGATCAGGCAAATTAAATCTTCTCTTGGGAAGAATATTGAAAAAAATGAGATAACGAGTTAACAAAGCGAGGTCGAGGAAAACTGCGTAAAGGACCCGGAGTATAAGAGAATTACAGACCATTTCCCTTTTTCTGGTTTAAATCAGTTTATATCTTGACTGATGCGGAGAAGGGAGAGAAGCTCGAAGGGAATAAAATGCTTGCGAGAATATTTAAATCGAAGCCCTTGTTGCCGAAGGCAGAGTTTTCAATCAAAGCTCAATCTAGTCGACTTCTCTCCAAATCAACCCCTGTCGGTTCTTCTTCCTTCTTCGTGGCGCATTTCCGTTAAAATCTACCCATCCCCACTTTTTCTTCTTACCCATCTTTCCTTTTCAAGGCTCTCGCCGTTTATCCTTCCACTCGCTCGACGAGACTCTTAAAAACGTTGTTGAGGTTTAGTCGGGTTTAACTGATCGGAAAACGTGCTTCTTACTCAGAGATAAGGGATGGTATTATCCATCCATCCCCCTGGAAACTCGTAACCATCCATTCCTTTTTATTATGTTATCCAGCTTTGAAGCTTCTCATCGAAAATGTATCGTTAAACTGTCGCATGCAAATCTTTTTCAAGATTTTTATCATTTGTGTACTTTTTGTGCACTTTTCTTCTAATCGAATTTCGGTAATTTAATAATCGCTTTTGTTAGGCTTCATTTTATTCTCGTCAGTTTACTTAAAAGAATCAAATTGATGTCAAAAATATCAAATTTATACTTTCTGTGATCAATTTGTTGCTTTTTGTCATCAATTTGATTCTCTTTGTCATCAATTTGATTCTCTTTGTCATCAATTTAATACTTTTTGTCATCAATTTGATACTCTTTGTGACCAATTTGATACTCTTTGTTATCAATTTGATATTCTTTGTGATCAATTTAATACTCTTTGTGATCAATTTAATACTCTTTGTGATCAATTTGATATTTCTCGGTATCAAGTTGATCCTTTTTGGTACCAAGTTAACACTTTCAAGAAAACTTTGGTACGAAGGAAATAAGAAAAAGATTTTTTAAAGGGTCGTCGAAGAGAAAATGTAAAAAATATTTGTTTTTGTGAAAAGATGAATTATTGTAGAATTCATAATTCTACAACAAAAACCTCAAATTTCTGCACTTTCAAATTTTATTACGCAGAATTTTTGAGGTTTTTCGCATTTAGTTGAAATGCAGATAAAATAGTTGATTAACTACTCAACAAAGTGATAATCCAAAGAAAAATTTTGGTAAATAATATAATGCATTTATGACTGTCTTTTGCAATTATGACTATCTTTTGCAATTATGTTTGTTTAATTATTAATTAGTAGTTTATTATTATTATATTTATTTTCTATTTCATTTATATTTATTTCTATACAAGTTTTTGCAATCTCTGAGTAGTTGTTAACGAAAATGTTCTTTTACAGGCCAAGTTGGACAAGAGTCATAATGGAAAACCATCTAGAGTGATTCACATCAGAAATATTCCTAATGAAGTGTCGGAGACGGAAATTATTCATTTGGGAGTGCCGTTTGGTCGAGTCACCAACGTCCTCGTTCTCAAAGGCAAAAACCAGGTAATTAAAGAATTTAGTTTCACGAAAATTGTCATTTCCAATACGTTATTAACTATACTTTGTATAGATTTCAATTATTACAAATTTGCAATTTCGAAACGAATATTTATTTTCTTTAACAAAAAATTAAATTATCCACAAGAAAATTCATTCGAAAAGAGAATTTCAAATAGAAACGTTGAAAAAAAATCGGTCGAAAAGAAAATTCCTTCAAATATAAACGTTCAAAATGAAAATTCGGTCGAAAAGAAAATTTCTTCAAATAGAATCGTTCAAAAAGAAAATTCGTTTGAAAAGAAAATTCCTTCAAATATAAACGTTCAAAATGAAAATTCGTTTGAAAAGAAAATGTCTTCAAACAGAAACGTTCAAAAAGAAAATTCGTTTGAAAAGGAACGAAATAGAAATTTCGAAAAAAAATGTCAAGAGCTTAATTTTGTAATAAATCTATTTTGTTTATAAAAAAATTAAATTAAAGGGAAAAAAGGTTAAAAAGGATTTTCTAATTTTTGAAAGTATGATAGCTTAGTGTTGCAGTATAATTGCAAATTGTACTGATATTCAAACAAGCAAGAAATGGGTTAACCAATGTTGTGCAATAGTTGACTGAAACAATCGAATCAGTGAATCGACAATTGCAGTTTATCAATTATCCAACCCTCGGTGATCGACGACAAAGGAGAACATCCCTCTCATTCAACCCTATATAATATCTTCCCTCAGTCGATTGCAGAGCTACGATTTCAACGTCTAAATCAATGAATGATTCTAATCATTGTCCGATTTGCAGTTTATCTGCACATATAGATATCATTGATACCCTAAATAGTAAGGTATTTTACCTCCAAAGATCCGTTTAACAAATAAACATCAAAGATCCGTTTGAGAAATATAAAAAACATCAAAGATCCGTTTGAGAAATATAAAAAACATCAAAGATTCGTTTGAGAAATAAAAAGCACCAAATACGTGTTTAAGAAATGAAGAACATCAAAGTTTCATTTCAGAAAGAAAAAACACTAAAGATTCATTTAACAAATAAAGAATATTAAAGATCCATTTAACAAATAAAGAATATTAGAGATCCATTTAACAAAGACGATCAGTTTGAGAAATAAAAACCATCGAAAATCTAGTAAGGAAAGATTAATGAAGAAAATCAAAAAATTGAAATTTTTTTCCATCACTTGCAAAAAAGTTTAGATTATTTAAAGTTTTGAGTTATTAGATTAAATTTAACAGGGTTAAAGTTATTTTAAGAGATTGAAAAGAATTTTTTTAGTGCGGCGCGAAAATGAAGGGGGGGAGCTGAGAGAAAAAGAGACGGATCTGTAGGTCTTTGTTTAAGTAGGCGGAGCCTATTTTAAACGCCCCTTAAAATCGGAGAGGGGAGATGAGAGCGAGTGAGACGCGACGATAAGTTTCTCTCTCTTCCGTCTCCCCACTCCGACACGTTTACGATAAGCTCCGCCTACAATCTCTTTTTGAACTTCACGCTGTAACCACGCTTGATAAAAATTATTACAAAGTAAACTAAACCACCGATTTTATTTAAAGAAAATTAAATTAATGTAATAATTTACATTATTTACTTATTGAAATTTAATAAAAACTTAATTTTTTAAATTAGAAGTTCAAGTAAAAGATTAAAGTTGCAGAATTGATTAAATATGGTGAAATTAGATATGATTGAATTAAATATGATTAAATTAGATATGATTAAATTAGATATGATTAAATTAGATATGTTTAAATAAGATATAATTAAATATGTTTAAATAAGATATAATTAAATATGTTTAAATAAGATATAATTAAATATGTTTAAATAAGATATAATTAAATAAAGAATTATGATTAAATAATTACTATTACTAAAATATAAGCAGATTATTAAATCTGTCGATTTGTTAAAGACTTGCGGTTTTTTAATAATCGAGGATGTATTGGGTGAAAAATTGATATTTTAAATAGGGGATGAAAAAATTTAATAAATAGTTTGAATCGAGTGAATCGCGAATTAATGGAATTTTAAATTGAGCGTGAAAGGCATTTAATGCGCAGTATAGATTTGTTGTTTTGGTCTTGTAGTTTTCAACGAGAGAAATTCAGACGAGATTTTGCGTGAAGAGTCGAGGGTCGGTGGAGGGTGGGCTTTGGGAAGGATTAAATTTCAACACTGAGTATTCATCATAGCTTACCGAGCGCGGAATATTTGAATAACTTGTAAATCCAGTGAATACGGATTTGAAGGTACGCCGCCGTTTCCGCTCTTACTTTTTTAATGCCCAGGTGCAAATACGCAAGCATTTATAAATTATCAAAATCGAGTCTTGTTTCATCAACAAATAATTTTCTAATATTTTTAAAATATTTAAATATTTTTAAATATTTTTAAAATATGTAAATATCTTTTTAAATATTTAAATATCTTTTTAAATATTTAAATATCTTTTTAAATATTTAAATATCTTTTTAAATATTTTTTTAACATTCTTTAAATATTCTTTATAAAATATTTATTGAAATCATTTTGTATATTTTTAAATTTGACATTAATTAGAGATAATTGCAATTATCGAAAATGATAATTCGAGATGGTAAATAATTTCGATGGAAAAGCATTTCTTGAGGGAAGGCGTAAATTTGAATTGCAATTTAAGGGCAGGATCCGGATGATAAACCCGTTAACGAAACTATGATCATAATTCGGGGTCGCGGTGTTTTATCGTTAATGAAAATCAGAGTTATGTGCCAGGGAAAATCGACGCTTTAAATTTAAACCAGTTGGAAAATGAGGGGCTTACTGAAAGTCGTGGACGTAGATCAAACAGGACTCGATTGGCTTTTAGAAATTAGCCCCGTTCGATGATTCGCGAACCAAATCGAAATTACATGCGTGCACGATATCGTTACAGGATTCCATATGTTTCAACATAGAGGATAACATATACATGTTGCATTTAATTATTAAATGCACATCTGCAATGGAAACAATGTACACGTTCTGCTCAAGTAAATTATAATTTTTCATAAAATTTCTGAATCTCGGCCCGGTTTTGTTGTAAAATTTAATTAAATTATTGGCCGTGGGTTTTAAAATTGAGTATAGGATAAATAATCAACAATTGTTGTAAATGGTAATCAAGGTAATTAATAAAGTTAAATAATAAGCTATCTAAATAATAATAATAATTAATTATTAATAATAACTAATTATATTAATAATAATAATAATAATAATAACTAATTATATTAATAATAATAATAACGAATTATACTAATAATAATAAATTTGAATAATAATCAATTTAAATAATAATAAGCTTACCGATCGCGGATTATCACGTCGGAGTGATTTGAACCTCGCCTGATCTGGACCAGTCCCAAGAGCTCGCTGCTGCGAAGATTTGTGACTATGCAGGGGCCCCTATTTTTTTGCTTTTCGGTTTTGAAAGTAGTAAACAAACAAGTAGTTAAAATATTTACAAATTTGTGTTGTTAATTAATTTTAGTGACGTTACAATGCTAAAAATAATGTATAATAAAAATAATAAACGACTAGATCGCGAATTCTTTGACGGAGGGTTATCAACGTCGCCTGATCTGGACCAGTCCCATGAGCTCGCTGCTCTATACTGCAAAGACCTGTGACTATGCAGGGGCGACTTTCTCTAAATCAATTTTCTTGCCTTTAGGCCCGAAAAAATATTAACAAAAGAAATTAGGATATAACAAAGTTCAAACACCTTTTTATAATTAAAACTATTAATTATTAGAATAAAATTTACAAAGTTTAAACACCTTTTCGTAATTAATACTATTTATTATTGAGATAAAATTTACAAAGTGTAAATACCTTTTCGTAATTAATACTATTTATTATTGGGATAAAATTTACAAAGTGTAAATACCTTTTCGTAATTAATACTATTTATTATTGGGATAAAATTTACAAAATGTAAATACCTTTTCGTAATTAATACTATTTATTATTGGGATAAAATTTACAAACTCCAAATACCATTTCGTAATTAAAATCAATTATTTTTGTTATTAAGATAATTCAGAAATTTTTGTATGTATACCGACCAAGTAGACATCTATTAGATGCCTATATAGAACTCTTGAGTTCTATAGTTTCGAGTTCAATAGTTTGAGTCCATTTACTCGTTAAATAAATTATTAATTGACCACTAATTAAAATTAATTATAAAAAATCAATCATTAATTAATCATTCTACTACTAATCTGCTTCATAATCTGAAACCAAAAGACAAAAAGAAATCCTAAAGAAAAAAAGGTCCTAAAAATAAGAGAAAAACGCGAAATGAATTAATTACAGGCAGGTTTACTTACTGAAATTATTCACGAGATTCCACACCTGGTTTTCCAGCGAATTACTTTGATTAATTAAAAGCTCGGAGCGGGAATCTAATTTTTCAAATAGAAGCCATTCGGGGAATCAGAGCCTTGAGTATGGAAGAGCCAAATGAATGACATAAAGACAATGAAGCTAATCTCCTGCTTAATAAAATGGGATGGTCAGATATTTTTCGCTCATAATCAAAGCCAGAGACCGTTTTATTCATTCTTGTTTGTGTGCATGTGTGTGTTTTTGTGTCATTACGCACACGTCGATACTAATCGTTGAGCCAATATTCGCGTAAACCCGACACAGTAAACGTGCTTTTGGAAAGACAAATAGCTTGTGCATCCTCCTGTACGTATCGCATGTATACGCGACCGGATACACAGTATTTCCGGCGCTAATGCGCATGTAATTTGCACGAGGTTAAATCTCTTCGTCTCGATAATCTAATGCGGCGAACTAAAGCCATCGGTGCATTATTTTAATCCTCTTCCTATAAACAAATCCGACAATGCTTGCGAAATTCATAATCGCTAAAGAAAAGCATTTTGGACCTGAGTTCTTCTTTTTATCGAGATAATTCTCGGACAATAAAATCTTATTCTCGTATCGAAGATGTTTCTTGTCGAAGAGAATTGTTTGACTTAGTTTAGACTTAATAATGATAAACAATAATAGTAAACAGTGAATAATAATGGAATTTACATAATTTGATTTGCTTGTTGTTGTTATTGTCAACTGGAAAGCTTATTAAAAAAATTAAATTGTCAAGAAAGTTGGAATAAGTTTGCGAAAGAGCGACATGATACTGAAAGTTGTGCCGTTGCGTGTTTCTCTTTAGAAATTAAATTTCAAGTACTTTGAGATCATTTCAGAGCTGAGATCAGAATTGTAGCCTGTAGCAAAGTTGCTTCATTGAAGTCCAGAGTGGATTACAAAATGCGTGTACGCAGGGCAATAGACGGTTGGTAACGAGCTGAGGCTCCGAGCGGTAACAGATAACTCAACTAACTTACCGGAAACTTGGTGAATCAAAGCAAATAGTCGGAAAGTGCCCGCGGGGTCATCCTTCTCTCCACTACATCCGTTTTAACAGTAAACTCAATTTCCAGATAAACCGCGAGCTACGTTCTATTTGTTTACTTGTAGTTCCACCGCTTCGACTCACTATGATGACATGTTAATCGTACCTTAGTTTCACTTCTACTTGTGGACATATCTTCCATTCGGAAAATAATAATTATTTCTCTTACGTAAATAAATAAATAATTTTCTAAATATCAACAAAAATATTATTCATATTTAGAATTATTCAATTTTGGAAACGATTTCTTTTACTGACTTTAGAGTTTTGAGACTTTAGAGGATTTGACTTTCAAAGAAGAGGTTAAAATGTATTTAGGTTGGATATTTTTATGTATTGGTAATCTTTGTAAAAAATTGAACCAAAAGTCCTTGAGGGAAAATTAAATCCGTTTAGGCGCTACAAAGTTATGAGCAAAAGAAAAAGCACCAATAGTGAGAGAAGTACGACTTAGCGTCGCGCTCGTAGTGGGAGCTAGAGTGGGGATAGCGTTACGCGACACTGTTTATTTCCCGCTATTGATTAGCGTTTCTTTATTCGTCAATAACTTTTGAATGCCTCGGTGGATTTAATTTTTGTTGAGGAACTTTAGATTCTGTTTTTTGTAAGGATTAAAAATATCTAAAAATATCCTAACGCGACCGACGCTCAAACTTCGTGTTTTCTACTTACAGTTCGAGTCAGACGAAACACGTAAACTAATGCTTTGTCTGACTAATACTGTAAGTAGAAGACAAGAAGTTCGAGCGTCCGTCGCGTTTTTTGATCGGGACACTCAATTATTCTATAATTGTAGACTTTTTTTTAATTATTAAGAGGATGATGATTAAATTATTATTATTATTATTATTGTTATTCTTTTATTATTATTATTACTATTATTATTGTTATTCTTTTATTATTATTTTTACTATTATTATTGTTATTCTTTTATTATTATTATTACTATTACTATTGTTGTTATTAAGATACACATGAATGATTAGTAGTAAAAATAACTTTGCAAGAGTATTAAACACCTTTGTGGAATTATTTAGAATTATTTTTCAAGGCTTTTTTCATATTGAAATAGTAAAAGGCTTTTGCTAACCATTTATTTTTCCTTTTTGTGTCCTCGATAGAAAAAGTATTTTCATTTAAAAACAAGTTCAGTGAAAATACAAATAATGTGAAGCTAAATAGCAACATGGTATTAACCTACAAATAATATTGCTTTTTTAATGTTTATTTTCATGTTTCAATGTTTAACAAAATGTTCAGAGAATTTTGACGTCACTGTTTTTATAATTTTATATAATTTTTCTTCCTCATAGGGAAGCATTGTTTCTTTTTGTTTCAAGTTTTTATTTTTTTTTTATTTTTTAATTTTGTTTCTTTATGAAAACTTTCTTTTATATCAATTTATATTATTTACATTATTTATTTATTTAAAGATAGTATATTATCTTTTTTATCCATACGATCAATATTCTTCGTTTTACAAAAATTTTAAATGCTTTTGTGTCGAACAATTATTTTGCGGTTATAATTTGCAATAGAAAATAAAATTCGTACCTAATTTCTGGCAATTACGAATTAGAAATTTGCATGGATAAATTTATTATCTAATTAACAGGCAATTCCGATAATTAATAATAATCATTACAGGCATGCAATGTACTGTAAATTAATTTGCAAGCATGACTATTTGTCTAATCAAAATATTTGCTCTAAATAATCCTGATTTGATGATTCGCTTGTAGTTATTTTTCAAATTATTTTTTATTGTTATATATTTTTAACAACTGCAAAGCCTATGCTTACAATACACCTATTATTTATTTATTTAAATAATACAAATTTATTTATTTAAATAATAAAAATTTATTTATTTAAATAATAAAAATGTATTCATTTAAATAATAAAAATGTATTCATTTAAATAATAAAAATTTATTCATTTAAATAATAAAAATTTATTCATTTAAATAATAAAAATTTATTTATTTAAACAATAAATAATAAACTAGACAAGACCTTTTAACTACAACTTAATATCGTAATAATTTTTCCACACCGAAGTGAATATACTATATTACATTTTTTTAAAAAACATTTTGTGTTCCTTTTATTTCTTTTTTCTTTTCATTTTCTTTTTTTTTCCTCTAGAGAGAAAAAAGTTCACGAAATGTTCACGAAACATCGCAGCGATTTTAGCATCGTTGAATTAAAAAGGATGAAAAATATTAAAGAGAAATTTATGTTTAGAATTTTGTTGATAATTCTTGAAATGCAGGTATTTTGTGATAGTGAAAAGCAGGCAGGTGCTAGATAACGAGGCAACGCACACATCATCGATCTTATCGGTGCGACTCTCTTTTATCGACAGTCGTTTCCGAGGGTAGGTTTCCCCACTTATTTTTACCCTCACTTTTCTCTAACTTTAGTACCTGATCCTCACTCCAGCAAGGATACACTCAAAGTACACGTCACGCGTGCACATAAATATCGTCCGAGTGCCAAGTACGTGGGTAATTGGCACGTAGCTCAAAGGCATAACCTGTGGCTATTTCTCTTATCTAAAGCCTAGGAAAGGCAAAATAGAAAAAGCCACGAGGAATCAGGCAGTGGATAGAGAAAATATATAACCGAACTCGTAAAATCTTTATATGTGGGTCAAATCTCGATTTTACATTTTTCCGCTTCTCACTATAAAATTTTTTGCTTCTATTGTAATTTATAAGAAAATATCAAACTCACGGAAAGGAACAATTTTGCCATGAAAAGCTGGCATTTTTCGTATTTTATATTTTTTAGAAAATGTGCGCTTTTAAGCTCGGTTTTCGTTTTAGGGGAACTTTCACACTTTTTTAAAATGTGTGATTTTGCGAAAGAGTTTCAATTTTTTTTTAAATTTGGCGCTGTCGATTCGAATTTTTATATTGTAGAGTCTGAAAGGAAAAAAATATACAATTATAATTACAATGCTTCTTTTCTTACAAATATGATTACAATTATTTACTTACAATTATCATTACAATCATTTACTTACAATTATAATTACAATCATTTACTTACAATTATAATTACAATCATTTACTTACAATTACAATCATTTACTTACAATTATTGTACTGAAATTTAATTTTTACGAATTAAAATGTTCGCATGTTTCTAGAAAGAAAGCAACATTTTTGAATGATTTTTTCATTTAAATTAAACGAAATTTTTACGTATTAAAAATGTTTTAATTTCGCATATTTTAAAACAAAAGAAACTTAATTTAATAAAAAATATTTGTTCAGTTTTGAACAGTAATTGTTACGTAATTGTTACGTTGAATTATAAGGAGCGTGAATTTCAGGAATACGGTGAAATAAACGCTTTTACGGAGTTGGTTTTATCATGCATATTTTAGTTAAATATGCAAATTTGCACATAAAAATTGCATTCCTGGCATGCAAATGTTTTAAAAGAAAGCTTACACTTAATAAATTACTTCATCATGGCTTAATTATTTTTGAAAGAATCTTGAAATTGTTGGACGTGGGAAATAAATATTTAAAAAAATAGGTTAAAGAATTAATTACCAAGAAACTTGTAAATATCGTGATTGTTAAATGTCGCATTTGTTTAATTTTCAAAAAATAATAACACAAGAAGACAATGATTTTCAAATTTGCTTAATTTTCAAAAAGTAGCTTTATTTAGATTACTAATAAAAGAAAAGAAATGGTAGAGTAAAAAGTAAATGAATAAAAAGTTGGACTCGTGCAAAGCCTTATTCAAAATAGTGGAAAACTATTGAGAAATGTATTTTCGTTAAAAGCATCATCACTTTAATTAATGTTTATTCACAAGTATAAAATTGAGAAAGTGCATTAAAGATAATTAGAAAGTCTTTTTAGGACAGTGCAAGGATCGACATAGAATGACATGGTGGAAAGCTCTCCATTTAATAAACAGTCATTTGAAATTGAATCAGACACCGTTCTGAGTTCATTAAATAGATTCTATCCGTTTGTGTTTCCCTTCTCACTTTGGTGGTTCCATGAGTCCGTCGCAAAGTCGACCATAGGATAACGGGTGTTTAGCGAGGTTTTAATTAATTAGTTAATTAATTTACCGTCCAAACGAAGCGTTCGCTCAAAGGACGAGAGGTGGTGCTGCTAACCGAACGAGTGAATCGAAGAGTCGAGTCGAGAGGCAGGGAGAGAGGAAAATGGGGTAGAGAACAGGCCAAAGGGGAAAAGACCTGCTAACGGCCTGCTGCGATAGTCAAGAAATGAGAAATTTCATCTCTCATATACAAAGAAATATTAAAATATTTTAAATTCAATTTCAAGTCAATTAAACTTGGAGAATCAATTTCTGTGTTGGCTGCGCCTCGTCCATGTTTACTTCCTTAAGGGTGTTTGTCCCGACAGTTGGTAAATTAATCTTCTTCAATTTATCCCCAATCTTTCAAAGGAATCTACTTTCGTTCTGCATGATGCAGACTCTTGTTTGCTTTTTCATTACTTTGATTTAGCAGTTTTTATGCTTATCAATTGTCAGGGTAATTACGGGACGTAGAAAATATAACAAGGATTGAAGGAGGTTTAAAAAATGTAGGAAAATAGTACGAAAAGTACGAAAATAGGTGTAGGAAGAACAAAAATAATACCAGAGATTCCAAGGGAGATTTACTTTTTTTTATTTAATTCCTTTATTGCTTCCTTATAGAGGAAGCATTGTAATTTTATGATGTTTGAGTTTTACCAAAATTTTATACTTTTTTTACAGAAAGAAACTTTAAAATATTCCAAAATATTTAAGGATACTTAAAATGTCTTTAAAATATTTCAAAATAGTTAAAACTACTTTAAAATACTTCAGAATACTTTAGATTACTTCAAAATATTTTTAAATTCTTTAAAATACTTCAAAATACTTACAAATATTTTTAAATATTTTCAAAAACTTCCCAATACTTCAAAATATTTTTATATTCTTCAAAATATTTTTATATACTTCAACATATTTTTATATACTTCCAAATATTTTTATATTCTTCAAAATACTTCGAAATACTTACAAATACTTTAAGATATTTCCAAAAACTTCCCAATACTTTAAAATGTTTTAAAATACTTCAGAATATTTTAAAAAATTTCAAAATATTTTAAAAATGCTTTAAAATATTTTGAAGTATTTAAAAGTACTTAACTATTTACAGTAAACTTCAGACTACTTCAAAATATTACAAAATTCTTCAAAATATCAAAGAATACTTCAAAATATTTGAACTACAAAATTACTTTAAAATACTTTAAAAGACTTCAAAATCCTTTACATCACTTAAAGAGATTGCAAAATATTTTTAAAATATTTAAAATACTTTAGAGTACTTAAAAATAGTTAAAAATATTTTAAAAGTATATAGAATACTTTAGATTACTTCAAAATACTTAAAAATAGTTAAAATTACTTAAAAATATTTCCAAATACTTCCCAATAATCCAAAGTATTTTAAAATACTTCAAAATATTCCAAAATACATAAAATGTCTTTAAAATGTTTCAAAATACTCAAAACTACTTTAAAATACTTTAGATTGCTTCAAAAGTCTTCAAAATATTTTAAAATACTTAAAAATATTTCAAATATTTCCAAATCCTGTCCAATTCTTCAAAATATTTTATAATACTTAACATTTTTAAAAATATTTTCAAATATTTCCCAGCAATTCAAAATATTTCCAAATACTTCCAAATATTTAAAAATACTTTAAAATACTTGAATTACTTCAAAATACTTTAAAATTCTTATAACTACTATAAAATACTCGAATTACTTCAAAATATTTTAAAATTCTTATAACTACTGTAAAATACTTCAGATTACTTCAAAATATTTTAAAATTCTTATAACTATTGTAAAATACTTAAGATTACTTAAAAATATTTTAAAATTCTTATAACTATTGTAAAATACTTAAGATTACTTCAAAATATTTTAAAATTCTTATAACTACAGTAAAATACTTTATACTACTTCAAAATACTTCAAAATATTTAAAAATACTTCAAAATATCTAAAAGCACTTGAAAATACATTAAACGATTTTAAAATTAAAAATAATGATCTCGAGTAATTTAAATTCTACAGAAAATTATTTCTAAAAACCTTTCATTTTATTTCAAAAATAATTTAAACTCTTACAAAATATTTAAAATTTCATTTTTCAATTAAAAAATCTATTAAAAATGATATATTAAAAAATATCATGAACATTTTTCTCTTCTTTTTATGGAAATCATGGAAAACTCATGGAATTTTGTGAAGAAAAATTCATAGAAATCCTGAAAATTATTTCGTTATTTAAAATCCATTACCTGGATAAAATTATTGCTTCAAACAAATTGATTTGTTCCAAATTTTTCTTTGTTTCAAATTTGCTTTGTTCAAAATTTGCTTTGTTCCAAATTTGCTTTCCCCAAAATGTGATTTGTCCCAAATTTAATTTGTCCAAAATTTGCTTTGTTCAAATAAGATTTGTTTAAATTTGATTTGTCTGAATTTGACTTGTTTCGAAATGAGATGCAACTGAAAAGAGGTGCAATAATCGCGAGGCAGAAGAATCATCCGAGTTAAATATATCGATTGTAGTGTTTGCATGCGACCTGCTCGTTTATTTAAATATGGTCTCCTCACTCTTTCTCTCTCCTTTACCCTTTGCTCCAGTTTTTTGCGCCCTTCGATAAGACTGACTGGGGCGTCAGAAAGCGGCCATTATACGTGTGTGCACTTCGCGAAAGTGACACTCTTTCCGCGTACATAAGCACGTTTCGTGTTCAATATTTTTCATCACTTCGAAACATTAAATGATTCCTAGAACGTGCCAGAAATTTGTAAAACTAAAAGCTCAAAGTGCAACAGTATTGATTTCTTTCTCAAAACCCCTTTCCACCTTCTCCCATAATTATCGGAATTTCACCTCACATTCCTATTTCCTAGTTCACTTTTAAAAAACAAACTTCGTCTTTCTTCATACTACCTTCGTTTGTAAAAAAAATTGTTTCTCTACAAATAAAAATTGAAAACACGTTACTAATTATTTTGTTAATTTTTATTGTCGAAATTGTTCTACTAATCTTTTTTTCGAAATTGTTTTGTTAATTTTTTTTGTCGAAATTATTTTGCTCATCTTTTTGTCAACTTATTCTATTTTTATTACTTTTTTTTTACTTCGTTTTAATATTGTGCGTTTAATTACTTTTATATTGTTTACTATGTGAATTGTGATAATTCTATGATAATTATGCGCTCTATCTTTTTTCGTTTAAATAACAGAAATGCTGCTTTTTGAATAAACTGGAGCAAAGGAAGGTTAAATTTTTAAAAAGTGGTTGTGGGACAGATATGAAGAGTAGCGGCGCGTAATCGAAAAGTCTCAAGTGGTTTTATTGCGTTTGTACGGTATTAAGGGATGCTGCGTGCGTTTAAGTTATTACATTTTTTTTGCTCGTTTGTTTTTAAGACTTGAAGCTCTTAAATGAGCTCTCAATTTCAGCTCTCATCCGCTGCCTCTCATCCACCACAACTTCTCTTATATTCATCCTTTTCGAATTCCAAAACTCATAAATCATTTTTCCACATATTTGAAAAAATGTTCAGTCACTTCTTTCAAGTTTTCTGAACGCTTTTCAATGAAAATAATAATAAAGAATAAACAATAATAAAAAGTTAATAGTAATGAAGAATAAATAATAGTAAAGAATAAATAATAATAAAAAATAAATAATAATAAAGAATAAATAACAATAAGCAATAAATAATATTAAAAAAATGTGCTCAAACTTTTTTTAAGAACTTTTTATACAAACACTATCTTAAATCCCTACTTTTTTAAAAAATACTTTTGAGACTGTTTTTTTGCGATTTTCTATTATTTTTATTTATTATTTTTATCATTCTATTTTCTATTATTCAAATTTTTTGTAGACATCTTTAAGGTTCTTTTCCTTTAGTAAATCCTTTCGGAATAATTTTCACTCCATAATTTTCCAGTAACGTTTCCTGCCACTGTGAATACATATTTTTTTTAGTAGAGGCTCTTTCTTAGGGACACGTTTCCTCTGGCCTCACATAAAAGAGGAATGTTGCGAGTAAATTTTTTTTTTATTTTTCAATTTTGATATTGCTTTCATCACAGAACAGAAATGTGACTCGCGGGGCGACGTAAACGAAGCGAAAACAAGACTTTTGCTGCAGACACATGTCCAGGGCTGCGTGACACGTCATAAACTCTTAAAGGATTATACGTGCCACGTATAGAGAAAAAGCGTTTTATTTTCCTTTCTCACCAAAGAAATAAAAAAAAAATAGCCCCCGACATAATAAGTGCACAAATTATCATTTTTCTCCTTTGCGAGTCAGTACATTTTCTGAATTTTTATCACGCAAATTATACTCCCGTGAATGATAAAAATACAAGGGGTTTTAAAACATTTACATCTAATTAAAATTTTAAATAAAATTCTTCAACTTTTTCAAAATTCATAAATTCTTGGACTTTCTTTTATTGCTTGATAAAATTATCGTTCGGTATAGTAAAATTTAACATTCGGTACAGTAAAAGTATCATTCGGTATAGTAAAATTTATCATTCGGTACAGCAAAATTTATCATCCGGTATAGTAAAATGTATCATTCGGTATAGTAAATTTTATCATTCGGTACAGTAAAATTTATCATTTGGTATAGTAAAATTTATCATTCGGTACAGCAAAATTTATCATTCGGTACAGTAAAATTATCATTCGTTACAGTAAAATTATCGTCCAGTAGTAAAATTATCGTTCGGTAGTAAAATTATTAGGATTATAATGTGAATATTATTGCAGATCGTGTTGATAAATTAGAATTGAAAAAACAGGTTTTTTTCCTTGCTCTAAAAAAAACTTCTGTAGATTTTAATATTTAATAGATTATTGGTTGCGGTTTTCGAAGGATATTGATTTTAGTTTTTAATTCTTTTTGAATTGGGTTTTCCGGGAATAAAACTAATTTTAAAATAATAAGAGCATTAAGAGAAGTATTAATAAAGTGGCGAGGAAAATGGGAAATGAAAATATGCAGGATAAGCCGTGTTATTTCAACGATTTTCCAATGCGTCATATTCTCTACAGTGACTCGTTATCGATAAATGAATTTTTCACCTCTGAGAGTGGAAACGAAAATCCGCTTCGACCACATTTTCCCTTCGTAAAGTCCTTCAAATTTCCACTCCCTTGCGTTCACTCGTTTCCTAAAGCTTTCTGTTGCTCTTTGCTCTCTCCTTATTCACTACTTTGTAAAAATGGATAAAAGATATGGAAACTGCTATTTCAAAAAAAGAAACGATAAGAAAAATCCAAAAAAAGAAGAGTCGAGAAAGAAGTGCCAAAAAGGAATTCAAAAAAGAAGTGCCAAAAAAAGATTAAAAAAAAATGCCAAAAAAAGATTCAAAAAAGAAGTGCCAAAAAAAGATTCAAAAAATAAATGCCAAAAAAAGATTAAAAAAAGAAGTACCAAAAACAAATTAAAAAAAAATGTCAAAAAAGATTCAAAAAAGAAATGCAAAAAAAATTTTAAAAAAATTCAAAAAAGAAATGCAAACAAAATTGAATAAAGTAATGCAAAAGAAATTGAAAAAAGTAATGCAAAAAAATTGAAAAAAGAAATGCCAGAACGAAATTGAAAAAAGAAATGCGTTAAAATGAACAAAATTACCAAAATAATATTTTCAGTTATTCGAAACAGTGAATATACATTTACTGAAAATTAATTAAATCACAAAAGTCGTGTTTTAAAGATTAAATTTTAAAAATGCATGTGGTGTACAAAAAATTTGGTTGCTATGAAGGGATTTTGTTTGAGGAAGCAAATGTTTGATTTGGTTAACTCTTTCGCTCTTTTTTTTCTTTTGGAAAAAAGTGAGGCACTGTCCGAATATAATGCAACCATGGGGAAGTGTTAGAGAGCGAATGTGGAAAGCTTGAAGGTTTTTCAGGATGGTGATGGCAATGGGGCGAGAGTGCAGTTTCCATAGAGGTCGATCGAAAGCTACAGATTCACTCTTTGATTTATAGTCTTTGCTGACCTCTTCCTTCATTTTTCGATCTACGAGTTCGTCTCGTTCCATTCAAATAAAATCGAATCATAAGACTTGTTTTGCCTCGCCTAATTATCCCTTTCCTAGCTTTTTCCACGACTCGGTAAATTTTTGTATTTTTCGAAAATTTGGACTTGTATTTCACGAGCGAGAGCTTTAATACTCTTTGTAATTCATAATTTGTAATTCCTTTGTAATTAATAATTTATGTAATTCACAATTTGTAATTAATAATTTGTGATTAATAATTTGCAATTCATAATTTGCAATTTCATAATTTGCAATTTCATAATTTGCAATTTCATAATTTCATAATTTGCAATTTCATAATTTGCAATTCATAATTTGTAGTTCATAATTTGTAATTCACAATTTGTAATTAATAATTTGTGATTCGTAATTTGCAATTCATAATTTGCAATTTCATAATTTGTATTTCACAATTTGTAATTCATAATTTGTAGTTTATAATTTGTAATTCATAATTTGTAATTCACAAATTGTAATTAATAATTTGTGATTCACAATTTGTAATTAATAATTTATGATTCATAATTTGCAATTCATAATTTGCAATTTCATAATTTGCAATTCATAATTTGTAGTTCATAATTTGTAATACAAAATTTGTAATTAATAATTTGTGATTCATAATTTGCAGTTTCATAATTTGCAGTTTCATAATTTGCAGTTTTATGATTTGCAATTCATACTTTGCAATTTCATGATTTGCAATTCATACTTTGTGAATTCATAATTTGCAGTTCATAATTTGCAAATTCATAATTTGTAATTCATAATTTGTAATTCATAATTTGTGATTCATAATTTGCAATTCATAATTTGCAATTCATAATTTGCAGTTTTATGATTTGCAATTCATACTTTGCAAATTCATAATTTGCAATTCATAATTTGTAGTTCATAATTTGTAATACAAAATTTGTAATTAATAATTTGTGATTCATAATTTGCAGTTTCATAATTTGCAATTTCATAATTTGCAGTTTTATGATTTGCAATTCATACTTTGCAATTTCATGATTTGCAATTCATACTTTGGGAATTCATAATTTGCAGTTCATAATTTGCAAATTCATAATTTGTAATTCATAATTTGTAATTAATAATTTGTGATTCATAATTTGCAATTCATAATTTGCAGTTTTATGATTTGCAATTCATAATTTGTAGTTTATAGTTTGTAATTCATAATTAGTAATTCACAATTTGTGATTCACAATTTGTAATTCATAATTTGTGATTCATAATTTGCAATTCATAATTTGCAGTTTCATAATTTGCAATTTCATAATTTGCAATTCACAATTTGCAAATTCATAATTTGTAATTCATAATTTGTATTGACAGTAATTTACAAAAATAGTATCGATGATGAACACACTTTATTCCAAAGATAGTTAACAATAGAAAATGTGCCTTGTTTCAGTTGTTATCAACAGAATCTGGAATATTCATTTCCGACCCTTTTTTAGGTTTCTTTTTTATTCCACACAAATGAAGGATTAATAATGCAAAGGGCTGGTTTTATTCGGGGACATGTTGACTTAAGAATGAATAACGAACGTTAGGATTCGAAAATTGTAGTGGCAGGTTAAATTTATGTCGGTCACCCTCGTTTTCTTTCTCCCTTGGGTACAAGTCGAAAATTCAATCGAAATCTGGAATGCTGCAGTTCTGCTGGAGAGGGTGGGTTGCGTCCTTGTGCAAATGGATCTACGTCACCGCTACCAATAAATTCGTGTTAGCACCTAGAATCGACCGTCTTTTCACCTCCTTCAAACCATCAACCCTCGTCTTTCCTCTTCGAAATTGGCTCCTTCCAATTTCTATTTCATTCAATTTTCGCCCCACGCTCACTATTAGCTAAGAATCCTCAAATTACGGACTCAATTTCCATCTCCGAATCTTTCGATATTTTGCTTTATTCTCATCCTTGCTGGGTCGAAATCCAAACCCTTCTTTCAGCCTGAATTTTCAGGGTTTAAGGTTCAATTTTCAGAATTAAGGAGGATGCAAAGTCGGCTGAAATTGACACTATTTGGAATTCAAAACTTGGCACGAATTTTTTTACTGCAAGGTTGAAAAGGGAGCTTTTTAATTAACAATTTTAGCTTGCGCTAATCATGATCTTGGATTATATAACAATTCTAACATGGGGAAGATGATGATTAACTAACACTTTTAACATCGAGAAGATGATGATTAATTGACACTTTTAACATCGAGAAGATGATGATTAATTGACATTTTTAACATCGAGAAGATGATGATTGACATTTTTAACATCGAGAAGATGATGATTAATTGACAATTTTAACATCCGGGTAATGATCGTCTTGAGTTTGAGATTGCTAATGATTCAAAGTGCAAAAAAATATCGTGTGCTTAAAAGTAAATTGTTTTTGTTTCTAAGTTGAAAGCTGTAGTTTTTTTATAGGTTTCAAAAGAATTGAATAATTGTTTTGGTTTTTTTCATTTCCTCCGAGGGGATAAGATTTATTCTCGACGGAAACGTTTAAGGTAGACAGATTTTGTTACATGGTATCGTAGAACCTCCGGATAACAGAGATCGATTAAGCTTCTCTTCCTATATTGGATTATATCCACTAACCTTTGCACAAGCTAACCTCAATCTTTCACCTTTAAGTTTCGCTGTGTGATTTCCACTTGCCTTGATTCTCTATCTATTTCTTGATAATTTAAAGACAACACTTCCAATTCTCTCCTCTTCAAACTCTTTCTTCCAATTCTTCCAATTCTTCTTATTCAGACTCTTATACAAATTCTCTCCATTTTTTTATTTCCTTACTTTTCCTTTCCTTTTCTTCCTTGTTTTTATTTCTTTCTGTTTTGATTTTCTTCCTTGTTTTTATTTCTTTCTGTTTTGATTTTCTTCCTTTCTGCTTAGGTACATTTTTGTTTCTACTTGTTTCTGTTGAGATACTTTTTTTGTGCTCTCTTGAGGCTTTGTTGTGTTTTTCTTTTGCTTCCGGTTTTTGAAGAGGACTTAGAATGTTAATGTGAACGAGGTTGAAACATTCACCAACGTAACCAATAGGAATCGAAGCCTTAGAAAAATCCAAGCGAAATTCTCAGACGACGACCTTTTGCTTCCGAGTCGACCCCTTTTTCTCTTCTCTTTGGTCCTTCCTTCCTCACTGCTTTATCCCTCTTTCTGGAAAAGTCGTGTGAACATGGAAAAAAAATCAGTTCACTAGCCACAGGGATTCTCAACTTTTTATCCCTCAAAGGTTGTCAGAAAAAAACGAGTAATAAAGTCCACCAATTCAATGATTCCTACCGCACACTCTTGGCTTTTTACTTTTTTACATTCTCATTAATAATGAGAGTGTATTCTTTATTTTAGTACTTTTCTTTAAAAAAGACATTTTTAACAAAAAGATTTTTTAGTGACACGATTCTTCGATTTTCATTTTTTAGAGTAAAAAGTTTATTGAAGAACTCTACCGAGTTTTGTCGTTACAAAGTTGATTTTTTACGTTTTTCAAAAATCAACTTTTATAACAGAGACGCTTTATTAAGACGATTTTCCATTGCAAAATTGTTTATAAAAATAAAAGTTATTTATAAAGAAAATCGAAGCTTACTTAACTATCTACAAAAGTTATTCACATATGACTCTATGAATCTAATCTAGACTCTATGAATCTAATCTAGACTCTATGAGTCTTTGAAAATGACTCTATGAATCTGTTTTTATTGAAAATTTTGCAGAAACATAACGAAATTCCAACCTAGTAAAACTATAATTAATCACAAAGATAAAACAATCAAAAAAATGTTGCTAACAAAGCTATTTTTACGGGAAAAAATTTTGATTACAAATACTTTTTAAAAAAATATTTCTATTACAAAGAGTTTTGATCAAAAAGATTTTTTCGTTGAAAGGGTGTATAATAGCCTTTTTTACGAAATTCTATTATATTTAAATACCGATGCTTGAGGCGCAAATCGTGCTACAACTTGTTCACTAACTTGAAAGTAAATTGGTTTAAAATTTTGTTTGATGGGTTTTAATAAAAACGCTTCATTTTACTAAAATCTCTTTTTAAACGTGAAAAAAAAGAGACGAGTATTTTTTTTTTTTTAATATTTTACCGTTACATGAACGATTCGTACAATTTTTTTTCAAATCCCAGCGGCGATTGAATCGGGCTTAATCAAATTGAATCCAAATCGGATTTCCCTTCCTGGCAAATGAAGCTTCGCGATGTCGTTTATATTAATTTCTTTTGTATTTTGGAGGAGAAATTGTTGGGTCCAGCTCTGCCTCACTTTATTGACTCTTGACAGTCCACTGCTAAGCCGGGAAATAGAAATGGAGCCGAAATATCTGATTTTTGTAACAAAAGTGAAGGATTGATTTTTCGTACTCTTTTTAAGTTTTTATCATTTTTTTTTAGGTGTGGGATTTTTTTTCTTTTTTTTTAATTCTTGTAGAATTTTGTAGAATTTATTGAGAATAAGTAGACGAAAATAAAATAACATGTGACGCGCTATGAAGAATGGGACCTTAGGAGCAAAAAATTATGTTTGATGATAGTTTTACCAAATTGAAGTCCACAACGTTTTTGATCAACGATTTAAATTAAAATTATTTTTCGATTTATATTTTCTTTCTAATTTTTATCTCAAAAGATTTGACTGCATCAAGAAAAACTGTTTTCGACTGCAAATAATTAAAAAGGAAACTTTAATCGCGTTAAAACTATCATCAAACATAACCTTCGATCGTTTGCTTCTAAGGTCCCTTTCTTCGAATCGGGTCACACATTTAGATTGTTATTTACGTAAATTTTATAATGAAAATTAAAATATCAATCCAAATGAAATATAAAACTAATTTTTTTAAATAATTTTACGAAGCGAAAATACGAGGCATAATAATTAACGAAAGAGAATAAATAACGAAAGAAAATAATTAACAAAAGAAAATAATTAACAAAAGAAAATAATTAAAAAAAAAAATAATTATAGAAAAAATGTTAATTACAGAAAAAATATTAATAACAGAAAAAAATAGTAATTACAGAGAAAGATAAAGATAATAAAATTAAAGATAATAATTACAGAAAAAAATATAATTAAAGAATTTAGTATCCTGAAAAGCTGTTAATTTTCATTTCGACAATAATTACAAGAAAAAAAACAAAATAATTGAGGTAAAAAGGGAGTAGAATTATAAGAAGATGATAAAACCAATGTGAAGAGAATTTTGCGAAATTTTTATTAGAATCTTAGAGACATAGCGCCGGGGGCTGCTTAAACGTTAAGTAAGTCTCGACGAGACGGTAGTTTCCTCGAGTCAACCGAGAGTTATTTCTGATTTAAATAAGCGAGCTCCAGCGAAGACTCAGGGCGGTATGAGTGGCGAGCCATCCCCTTGGCAGAATGGGGGTGGGGTGGAGGAGGTTTAGGGGGGCAAGGGTGGAATATGAATGTAATTTATCCCGACTATATAAGGGATGCGAAAGGGGGTTTCTCCGTCTGAAACTACGTTTGAACTCGTTCCGCTTGCTTAAAGGAAGGCTGCTGCTTGCCTT
The DNA here is from genome assembly GCA_011057455.1 of Ganaspis sp. Gsp50. NCBI lineage: Eukaryota > Metazoa > Arthropoda > Insecta > Hymenoptera > Figitidae > Ganaspis > Ganaspis sp. Gsp50. The sequence goes on along the minus strand of WNHD01000145.1, from coordinate 4,508 downwards.
GCCAGAAAGAAGAAGCTGGAGGTGGGGGTGGAGGCGTTGGAGGCGGTGGAGCAAAAAGAGAAGGCGGTTCGTGACGGGGGTTGTTAACGGAAACGTGGCCGGTGTGCCGGTAAATCAAAGAAATATTATATCATTAATACCTACCCCAGGGTGCACTGGAAGCGAAAACCGCTGTCTACATTTCCACAAATGATTTTACTAAAGAATCCTCTTCGGAAATCCCAAATCTACTTGACTCAAATTGTCTTATCGCTTCGGGATTTTTTTTCAATTTTCACTCTCTGGTAATTGCCAGTTCAATTGGTAGGATTTAGGGCACTTCCATGTCGATATGTTTCCCGGAAAGTGACCCTTGGCAATTCCGATTAAAAATTCCGATAAAAAGTTCGATAAAGAATTTCGATAACAATTTTCGGAAAAGAAGAGGTGAAAATTGCCAAATCTTGTTATCTGAGTAGTTGCTTTGCGATTAAAATATTTTGAAATTAGGTTGATATATTTTTGAAAATGTTCCAATCTTGAAAATTAAAAGAAATATTGTTTCGTGGATGACTTGACACAAATTTTAGGACGGAGATTAAGACTCGATTGGTTGAAAATATTGCTCCTATTGTAAGTTGTTTTGTAAATGATGAATTCAAGTTAAATGTACTTGAGGAAATGAGATTTTTTGGCATACAATTCATTTTGTTTTTTACAGATACAGAAATTCAAAAATTGATGTTTTGAAGTGAAATGGTTGCTCCTATTGTAAGTCGTTTTGTAAATGATGAATTCAAGTTAAATGTACTTGAGGAAATTAGTAGATTTTTTGGCATAGAAGTAATTTTCACAGCTCCACAAATTCAAAAAAGTGATGTTTTCCTCCCAAATATTTTATGAAATAAAACCTGAGATTGAAAACACTTTTGATTGTTGAAAAATCAAAATTGCAACAATTCGGATTGCAAATTGTTTTGCAATCTGAAGGTTGGAGTCGAAGATTCTGCGGAGTTGCGCATAATGTGGTGCGATTATGAGGCGATTTAAAAAACAAGTTGTTTGATTGTGAACGCCCAGGATGGAGGAAAAGGAGCAGACGCGGCTGCACCTGGTGCTGCTAAGTGCATTCTTTACTTAGACAAGGAAATGAACGGGCCTATAAGCCGTAAACAACGGTTAAGCGGCATAAAACGACGTCGAATTATCAAGATTTATTCGCAGCTTTAGCTTCGTTTGGTCGTGCGTGAGCGTTAAAAGGGCGTAAAAACGACGCCACTATAATAACGCCTCTGTGGTCCCTTTTCTTCCACCGTCAAACATAACTCCTCGTTGCCATATTGATCAACTGCTTTTCAATACTCCACTTTAAAATCGTCCCTTAAATTTCACCCAAATTGTCAACACAAATTGTTGCATTTGAGAAAACCTGTTGTTTTTCTCTTCTCTTTTTTTCTCTTCTCTTTTTTTTCTCTTCTTGTTTTTCTGTTGTCAAGTTTCTGTTGACTCGTCCATTGTCACTGTTGTCTGTTGTCAAGTTGATGTTTTTGAAGCTCGGGAACAGTTGGCGAAGAAGATTGGGAAGAAAAATCTGTTTCTTAACGAGACAAGGCTGAGATTCGAAAAAAGGGATTGGCTGACAGTTGACAGGCTTTGTTTACGTAAAAGGAGGAAAACTCGATACTATAATGTCTTTATGTATTGGGATGAAAATGGTGGTAGTGTTCGCATGTGCAGAGAGTGGAAAAAGGAAAAAGGGAGGTAATCCAGATTGGGATTCGTTGGGGATTACAGACTCGGGACTGCCTTAAGGGAAAAAGAAACCGATGCACGCGACTGGTCTGTGATCCCCTTTCCACCTTTTTCTCATCTCATATTTTTCTTCTTTACCTTCTGCCTCGTGTTCTCTCGTTTAGACACGTTGTATCGGTATCTGTAAAATAATAATCATCCCTCGCCTTCTAGGGAGATATACGACCCTATAAATGTACCGAGTACCCTTATAATGGGGTTGCTCTCACGATTCGCGAACTCGCCTTCGCCGTCCGAATTTCAAAGGCTTCGTCATTCCTCCCTTGGGCCATGTTCTGCTTTTCTTACGTCCTCTCCTTCACCAATCCCTCCGCACGCTCATCGCCTAGGATTTAATTCTCAATTACTTCTTGACCCAAACTTCTTATCAAATTTTCATCATGTTGATCAAATTACTTATACGTTATTTACTCGATGTTTCGATCATTTTGATAGACCTGTATAGTCTTGTACTCAGTCTAAGAACCAGACGAACACTATTAGTGATGTTTCGATCATTTTGATAGACCTGTATAGTTTTGTAGTCAAAGAACCGGACGAACACTATTAGAGACGAACTAGACACTAAGACGAACCATATTAAAGTCACAGAAAGAACAGAAAAAATTGAATCGAAAAGTCCTTTACCACTTTTCGAAATGTTCATCCGTTCCGGAGTTATCGCAATTCGAAGTTGGGGAGCGTGCTAGATATCTATCCCCTCTACCGTGACGTATACGTCCTCTACCTTAGCGCATGCGCAGCGATACCACTACCGATACCGCTTCGGTAGCAGGCACCTGATTGGTTAACTTCAAACCCTTATAACTCCAGAACGGCTGAGGATATTAAAAAGTCGTAAAGGACTTTTCGATCCAATTTTTCCTATTTTATTTATATCTTTAATACATTCGCCTTAAAGCGGGAGCATAGATAAAGAATTCACAAAGTTACAAGCAAAGTTAAAATTCCCAAAAAGCAGATTTTCAGAGAAACGAGTTTGAACTTCATTAGCATAAAGGCATTTTTTAATTTCTGTTTTGAATCTAGTTTTAATCTCCAATTTCCTTGCTGAATGATTTTCATCTTCCGTGAAGCTTTTCACGAAATTATTTCTCCGGGAGTCCTCATCTTCACAAATTATTCCCAGTGAATCATTTCGCGAAATTATTTCTCTGGGATATCGAAAAATTTTATTAGCCGACTATACATCTTTTTACGGATTTTATTTTCTTGGATAAAGTTTATTTCAACGGATTAAGATGAAAATCTTATGAATTTATCTTGCTGGTTGGGAGAAAAGTAGCGAGTCCTGAAATGGAACTCTAAAGTGTAGAGGGAATTTTTAACCCGCTTTTTAAGAGATCTTATCCTCGTCGATGGTGTGGTTAAGGTCTCACAGGATGGACCATGTCAACGGATATTAAAAATTCCTGCTGACGTTTAAGCCTCTCAAAGCAAAATCTAGCGTTTCTGAAACTCGATCCTGTCGTTTTGCAAACCACAAAAAGGTGTCTTTGAAGTTACATGATAGGACGCTCGACCCTTTTTTTTAAAAACTATAATTATTTTTAAAAGAACTTTTTTCTGCGCTTGTTACTTTTTTCTGCCGCAAAATCCTCTTTGCAACATTTTCGAAAAGAAAATCAATGCATTATAATTCTTTATTCATATGTAATCGGGCTTACAAAATAAAAAAAAGAGCCATAGGTACCAAATTATAAGTATAATAAACATAATGCAATTAAATCAATTTCCATTTCTTTTTCAATTATTGTTTCCCCATAGAGGAAGTTTTGTTTCTCTTTTTTTTTCAATTATTGTTTCCTCATAGAGGAAGTTTTGTTTCTCTTTTTTTTTCAATTAAATTAATTTCACTTCTTTCATTAGATTTACTTTGCCGAAAAGACTTGGGCGAAAAATTTGCATATTAGGCCATTTGAATTAACTTTTAATTTGTCGTGCCTTTTCTAGCTTCTGATGTAATTGAAGATCAATTTTAGGGGAAATTTGTTTGTATTTAGGATTGCGACGTACATTTAGTATGTACTGAAATGAGGGATAAACAGCAAACGTAATTTTAGGTTCTGTGTATGCCTCATTACGAGGAAACAACGCGAATGGTAACTGCATTAACTCACATGGCAGTTCGTCCATTGGCGACATTATTCACGATTCACCTATCCACCTGAGGACCTATGGAACAGATTCATATGCCGAATAGTCCACCTTCATGTCAAGTTTCGATCGACATGGGAAGTTAATGAGCATTTTCCCTTCCACAATAAATCCGCCATTATTACCCCCTTTTCAATAATAAATGCTAATTCCTCCATTTTTTTATTTAAGTCGTGCAAAAGAAAAATTACTAATCCTCTTTATATTTAACGAATTCAATCGACTGCTCAATTCTATAATTCATCATTCTCAATATTCAGTCTCTACAGTCCAGTACAAAAACTTTCGTATCACGACTAATATAACTCGGAGAGAAATTTGAAATAAAAATAAATAATATTGGCAATAATAATAATAATGATAATAATAATGATGATAATGATAATGATAATAATAATGATAATAATGATACCCGTGGGAGTTGCTGGACTCCTATCGGGCGCGTCCCCAGGTGGCGGATCGGGGAACGCCTCCCAGATATGGGTGGTACCGGTGAAATGAAATAGCCGGCGCGGACCAAAACCAGATAGGGGTGGTTCCCCGATAAACTAACCAAAAAA